>OZ023206.1:43864297-44165297 GCA_963995525.1 Escarpia spicata | reverse complement strand
GGGAATCCGATTTGGTCGACGTCGCTACACTGAAAAAATTCAATGACGGCATAACGTTTCTATTGACGGTTATCGACGTCTTCTCGAGGCGGGCGTGGTGCGTCCCGTTGAAGAGTAAGTCGGGACCGTCCCTCGTCTAAGCCTTCGAGACCCTGTTGCAGGCGGAACGACCGCCGCACGCCCTGCAGACGGACAAGGGGACGGAGTTTCTCAACGCGCCCCTACAGAAACTCTTGAGAAACCACGACGTTCGCCATTTCGTGACGCATAACGAGGAGACTAAGGCGAACGTCGTGGAACGATTCAATAGGACGCTGAAGACGCGCATGTGGCGCTATTTTACGAAACATCAGACGCTGCGACACGTAGAGGCGTTGCCGCATCTCGTACGATCGTACAAACACGCCTACCATCGAAGCATCGGCAGGAGAACGTATGGCAACGACTGTACGGGGGCGCCGCCGGCGGCGGTAAACCGAAACTGCGAGAGGGAGACCGCGTGCGCATCAGCAAGGCGAAGGGTTGGTTCAGAAAAGGGTACATGGCTAACTGGAGCGAAGAGCTTTTCACCATCGTAGAGGCGCATCCGTCCGAGCCGCCCGTGTATCGGCTGGAGGACGACGCCGGGATTCCGCTAGAGGGCACCTTCTACGAGGAGGAAGTACAACGCGTGATCGTCCCGAAGGACAAACTGTATCGCGTGGAAGACGTTCTACGGCGTCGTAAGAGGGGCGCTGAAGTGCTCGTGAAATGGAGCGGCTATCCGGCCTCGTTCAACAGCTGGATCGACGCCGGGGCGCTCGTGGACTATAAAGGGTAGGGCGGTCGTGGCGTCGCCGGACAGTCATGTGGATGCGTCACATGGGGTGCTGGCGCGTACACGAGGCGGGTCTGTGCAACGGTTTTTCGTTCCTTTATAAAGGTCCCTGCTGCATTGAGAGACCGCAGTGGCGCTACGATGACCGACGGGGCGACATCCATCGAGACGCCTACAAGCGGGCCATACGCTGGGTCGGCAGCCGACGAAAACGAGTCAAGCGCCTTCGCGATCGACGCCAACGCGGACTCCGTTGACGCGTCCGCGCCAATCACCCTCTCCGTCCGCGAACACCATGGCATCGGGAGCGACTGCCCTAGATCCGAGATCATCTTCATATGCCAGGTCGTCATCCTGTACTCGGTCATCATCGTCAGTATATACAATATGTCGAGAGGACAGGGCGACTCCAACCTGTGGACGGCCCTGTTGAGTAGCTGTCTCGGCTACCTACTCCCGAGTCCGTCTATATGACGTCGCGATGGCTTCGTCTGACTTTTACCTGGTCCTGCCGAGCAATGCGTCCATAAAGGAGCACCCCGAAAACACGGCTGAGTCGGTGTCCAATGTGCGGTACTCGAACAGAGGACGCTGGATTTAGACGGCGACGAAGTCGTAATAGAAATCCAGCATCCTCAGTTTCGCGTATTGATAGACGAAGTAGCCGATCTGGACGGGCAGCGCGTAGCGGACGGTGCGCTTGTTCAGCGCCACCTCGTAGAGAGCGTCGGGCATGACGACGTCGAGCTGACGGAAGCGACGATCGTTGACGAGGCGGCTGGCGCCGACCGTCGTGCAGTATTGGATCTCCCGGTGGAGATCGACGCGCGTAATCGTCTTCCCGTATGAACTGTTCCCAACCAGCTTAAACGTGTCGGCGATGATTGACTTATCGGGGTCGGTGTCGCCCTCGCGGCGCGCGCTGGACACAGCGTCGCCGATGCGACTAAAGCACGCAATCGGCACGTACTCGATCACCTGATAGATGCATTCGACGACGAGACCGTGCGCCAGATACCACCGCAGTAGGGGCGTGGCGAGTAAAATTCGTACCGAAAAAACTACCCACGAGTGTTCGCTGAGGTCGGGTCAGGAGGTCGTGCGCTTCCGCGTAGCGTCGCATGAAGGGGTTGAGAGCGTCGCGATCGATATACACGTTCTAAAAGATGGGCTGCATCTCGGCGAAGGTGGCGCGCAGCGCGGCCGGTACGGCGATGTCGCACTCGACCAGGCCGAACAGAGTGTCGTCTCGTCGAGCGCGTAGGGGTGGCGGGCCGCCACCGAGACTCGTCGGGCGGCGCAGGCGTCAAAGGAGGCCGCAAGGCGCGCCACTGGCACTGCCACATTTCGACGACGGTGACGAAACGGTGCAGGTAGGTCGTCACGGCGCGCGTCGCCGCGTACAGCTCGATCATCGGTCTACCGTTGACGGCGTTCATCGGCTTTCCCGTGCACCGGCAGCCGTGGAAGTAGCAGCCGTGGAACTGGTAGGCCGTTCGCGTTTCGCTACACCAGCCGTCGACGCGGTACTTGCCGACGCGCTTTTCGCGCCCGTTAAGCAGGTGCCGTATGCGCACCCCCGTCCGGTCGGCCACCCACGTCAGCCACTGCACGGCCATACGACCGTAGCGGTGCACGCGCTCCGGCCGAAACGCATTCTCCGCGCGGCGGCGCGTGTACCAGCCCGTCGGCATCTCTTGCATGATCGCCCACAGATAGAGGGCGTTTGCGTCAAAGCCAACGATCGAGCGACAGGGGTGCGCCTCGTCGCGGCGCAGAAACGTCACGCCTGCCTCATGATGACGCGCGAAGATGATCGAGGGACCGCCGACGATCTGCGATTGCAGGAGACGGTGCAAGACCTTATTCGGATCTTTGAAGAGGGCGAAGGTGATCGAGGCCGGCAGATCGTTAAACAGATACAGTAGCGTCAGGCCGGGCACACTGATGGCGTTCTTCAACATGTCAATGCGACGCTCGCGATAGAACGCGAACTGTTTGGCGACAGCCTCGAGAAACGGCACCACGTCTCTATTATTATACCACACGAGGAAGTCGCGCATCGTCGTCATGCCCTCGCCGCGCCAAGCCGCCACGCAAACCTCGTACGCCGCGGCGGAGATCCCTTCCTGTTTCAGGTGGCTGTAGAAGGCTTCCCGCGGCGGCAGTTCGGTGTCGTTCAATTTCGCCAGTGCGTCGATATACTCGTACGGGAAGTAGCCCTTCGTTACCGCGCAGCCGTACGCCTTCAGAAAGCGGTCGTAGCTGACGCCGGGGGCCAGGTAGTTCGTAATGTCCAGGAATTTCAGCGTCGACGTCGCCAGACACATATAGTTGTTCTGGCGCTTGATGGTGAACGCCGACGACGTGTGCTGATCGGCGGAGGTCATGATAAGGGGGGCCAAGTACTTTTTGACGACGTTCATGTAGTACTTACCCGAATTAAACCCGAGGACGGGCAGCTGGCGCAGGTAGGTCCACAGGCGTTCGGCGAGCACGCTGTACGGCGACTTGGCCGCGTCTTCGCTGGGGGTGGCGCGCCGCGAGTCATCGTCGAGCGCGTCGAGTGCGTCGAAGGACAACTCGTACAGCGGACGAAGAGCCGCGCACGCCGTTTCGCTCGTGGCCTCCAAGACGGCGATGAGGCGCCGCGCGAGCTCGGCCGAATCGCCGGTCGTGACGAAACACTGCGCCGCCTCTTGGCCGGGCACGTTCGACGCGATGCTCACTCTGAGCAGCTCGTGACGGGCTAGCCACCGGCACTTGGCGGTGTCTGGCGGCCGGTCGGTGTCGACGAAGTAGCACTCAAAGTCGAACGTCGCCCTGAACGGGTAGTAGCGCAGGCTGTCGTCCACGCAGACGCCCTCGTCCTCCAGCTGCTGGAACACGGACGGCGCCGGATGGTAGAGGCCGCCGGGAAAGACGTGGCTAACGCCGCCGTCGCACGTCGCCTCGTGGCGTCGCAACTCCCATAAGGTCGGCCACAGGGCATTGGCGCACTTGCCGCACACGTACTTTTTTCGTGTACAGCGAGACGTCGCGTATATAGGAAAAGTGTGCGCCGCACAAGTTGACGTTCAGGTTCGTGGGGTGCGCGCCGAGCGATCGACGGACCAGCTCGGCGGTGTCGGCCTGCGTCAGGCGATAGACGATCATGTTGACGCCGAAGACCGCCTCCACCCGGTCGAGCGCGCTCAGGGGGATGCCGGCGGCGTGCGTCGTGCCGGTGGCTCTACAGTAGTCGTCGTATAAGCGCTTGGCGGGGGTCGTCAAACGGTCGACGTCGGCATCGCTGCCCGCCTCTAGGCGCCGCCTATGCAGCGCCAGACAGCGGAACAGGCATAGGTTGTCCGAGTAGGGGTCGCCTCGACGGTCTTTCGTCAGCGCGACGACGGACTTGTTGACGCGCAGGTGGGCCGGAAGCTGCGGCGCGCCGTGGACGCAACCGATAGGATGATTTATGATGGCGTTCAGAAAGTAGGTCGCGTTCGTCACCAATTCGGCGATCCAGCCCGAGTCGGGGCGCTGCGCGATCACATACTGGAGAACGTCACGCGTACGGACGGCCTCGAGGAAGCGCTCGAACGAACGCGGTTCGTTGACGAGAGCGGGTACTTCCAGGAGGCGGCCGCAACAATTACAGGATGAATGAAAATAACGGAGGCGCCCCGTCACCTTGTGGCGTAGAATAAACACGTAGCTCACGTTTATCTTAAAGGAGTACGTTTGCGCCTCGAACATTCATCTTAGGCGGGGTTCGAGCGCGCGCATGTCCGGACAGCCGGCTACTTGGAAATTATAGCGGGATTGTATGGGGCCGCGCGCTACAGACATCTGTATGCTCGACCAGTGCTCTTCGATGACTCGACGCAGTCCAGCCGCCAGTTCGCTAGGGGGCGGCGTCGGCACCGCCATCTCGTCGTCGCCGGGTGGTGGCGACACTACGCCGCCGCAACTTCTCAGATGGCGCAGCATTGCGTGGCGCCTAGTGAAAGGGCGACCGCATTTTGGGCAAGCGCGTTCATTCGCCGTTTCGCTGCCGCACGTTTGAGATGTCTTCGCGTGTTTCAATAAACTATAGCGTTTAGCGAAATAGGCGCCGCATTTTGGACATTGCGAACGACTACAGGAGTGGCCCGCCAGAGCCTCTCGACCGCACACGGGACAGTTCGGCATAGCTGCTGCTGCTTTTTATTTTGTAGCCCTCCACCGCCGACACTCTCCGACTAGGCGAAGACGACGGCGCGCCTCCTCTTATACAGACGGAGGGCCATTCTGATTGGCTGGCTGACTTGACGGACGCGGGAAGGCTTATTATTAGGACCCTTCTGTTTTGTTGTAGAAGACGCGCCGATGTGGTTTCAACGCTTTATTAAGCGACGCACGCGTTGTTATTATTCGCAAACATCATTGTTCAATTAAATGCCCTTGCTGCTGAGGATGACGCTTTTTAGGCGGGGGCTTCAAAGATTTATTACTGTTGTGCTAAGACTCAGGGTGGCACCTATTCAACGCTTTTATTATTGCGAGAAACCGATGTAACAAATGAATACGTTTTATTAAGCGACGACGACATAATTCGCAAGGAGTTTATTATTAAGTATAGTGTTCGTTTAAGCAGCAGCATGATGTTCAGGACGACATAATTCGCAAGCAGTTTGACTGGCCTGTGATGCGGGCGGCACGATTATTAGACGACGGGACATGTTTTTTTTTCAATGGCGGCTGTTCAATTAAATGCCCTTGCTGATGAGGATGACGCTTTGTAGGCGGGGGCTTCAATGATTTATTACTGTTGTGCTATGACTCAGGGTGGCGCCTATTCAACGCTTTTATTATTGCGAGAAACCGATGTAACAAATGAATACGTTTTATTAAGCGACGACATAATTCGCAAGGAGTTTATTATTAAGTATAGTGTTCGTTTAAGCAGCAGCATGATGTTCAGGACGACATAATTCGCAAGCAGTTTGACTGGCCTGTGATGCGGGCGGCACGATTATTAGAAGACGGGACATGTTTTTTTTTCAATGGCGGCGGTTCAATTAAATGCCCTTGCTGATGAGGATGACGCTTTGTAGGCGGGGGCTTCAATGATTTATTACTGTTGTGCTATGACTCAGGGTGGCGCCTATTCAACGCTTTTATTATTGCAAGAAACCGATGTAACAAATGAATACGTTTTATTAAGCGACGACATAATTCGCAAGGAGTTTACTATTAAGTATAGTGTTCGTTTAAGCAGCAGCATGATGTTCAGGACGACATAATTCGCAAGCAATTTGACTGGCCTGTGATGCGGGCGGCAAGATTATTAGACGACGGGACATGTTTTTTTTTCAATGGCGGCGATTTTTGCAACGCCTTTATTATTGTCGACGAGAAACCGATGTAACAAATGAATACGTTTTCAACGTTTTATTCACCGACGACATAATTCATAAGCAGTATAGTGTTCAATTCAACAAGCAAGTAAGCGACCTATATAGAGCTCTATTTATTAATAATGTTCATCAAACAGCACGCACTATTCAGCGACGAGCGATATAGTGTTCGTTTAAGCACTCTTTATTATTATTAAGTATAGTCTTCGTTTAAGCAGCGGCATAATGTTCAGCGATCGATGCCTTCCGCCACGTCAAGGCCGCTCCTTCGGAACAAATACTCCTGGGTGGCCGCCTCCAGCATGGCGCACTCGATGACGTCGTTCCAATCCGTGGTAAGTAACCAATCTGACACATATTTGATGAGGGTAATCTTGGCACTCCGATTCGGGCCGGTCTGCCCCATGCGACCGCTCAGGATGTGCACTAATTGTGTAAAGCACGGCAGCAAGGAGCGCGCCGTGTAAAACGCCAGGACGGGCTGAAAATACCGCCTAAGCAGGTCGCCCACATCGTCGTACACGCGCGGATAGTGGCGTCTCGGTCGACCCGCACGGTAGCCGGCCATGTGAACGTACGGACAGCCTTCTTTGGGGGCGCACTCACCGCAGCTGGCTCGCCCCCGGTCCAATATGCCGTCGCCTATCCACTCCGCAAAGGCCTCCAGGAGGCACCTCTCGTGTTCCGAGATTGACGAGAGGGGCGAGACCGGACGCGGCGGCATCTGCGGCGACACGGTGTCCTCGATGACGTACGGGAATAAACTTGCGTACGCCGGGGGCGTCGTCGTCTTCGGCATCTCCCCGGAAAAGGCATCGGCGTATGATCGCATGGCCGCGTCCGACATAACCAGTACCTTCTCCAACACGGAGTCGAGTGCTCGATCGCGCGCCGCCAGATGGGCCTGCAGAATAAATATTATTATTATTATTATTATCACACGCCGTTTAGTCGGTCTTTGGTAGAGAACGCTTCAATGTCCGATAGTCGGCCGCCACATCGAGCAGGGCCTCTATGACGGGGCCAGCTAGATCAGGCCTGGCTTTGGCCAGGCATGCCGCAGCGGTGATCGAGTTGATGGTGCCCAAGAGACGATGCACATCCTGCGGGACACAAAGAAGGGCGACCGTTAATGGCGCACGACGCAGACTGCCAGCAGCACCCCGGCCGTCGTCGAAGCCGAGCCCTGCGCCGCAGACGGGTGTCCCTGTACAGCCGATGAAGAGCGGCGATCGAGCAGGTTCGGTATCACCTGCTTTCTGGACTTCTTCCGTGGGGTTGATTCGTCTGCCATTGCGATGTCACTGTGAACACAACACACATATAGTTTGCCTACCCCTTTTATAAAGAACTAGTAAAGGGTGCGCGTGCACCTGATCACGTACGCCACACAACAGGCAAGTCTGCCAAGGCTATTGTCAATTGAAAAAAATACGCGGTCACGCGGTACATGTTCCGTAAAAGCACCTCTTTAAAGCGTTTTTCTCTAATACGACAGCACCACGCAATTCCTGACCCCCGACTGATCTTATAACAGGCTTAGGTTCGACTATTTAGAATTTCATTAAACGATTTTGAAACATCACGCAAAACAATAGTCAACAACTTACATAACGCTGAACGTGACGCCTCTCGATGCGCGCGCAACCAGATGGGGCAGTCAACAACTTACATAAAACTAATGCGTCATTTGCCACCGCGTAAACAAGCCTCTCGATGCGTGCGCAACCAGAGGGCGCAGTCAACAACTGACATAAAACTAATGCATCATTGGCCACCGCGTAAACAAGTCGTCATGTCGGGTCGCTCCAAAACAGTCGTCACACATCACGAACGGTACGTCACACTCTTTTAAACAAACAACCAATCATTATAACTATTTATTTATATTCACGGGTGCACCTAAATGCAAATAAACATTCATATACAAGAATCATTTATTTATTTATTTATTTAGTCATTTCTATTCACGGGTCATCTAATGAGTCACAAACATTCATATGCAACTATAAATATAGGTGGAAATAGCCATGCAATTCGGTGATGTTTCGGCTGAAGTTGTTGAATGGAATCCGTGGGTGTGCACACCTGTTGTGTTTTGGCTACTTAACACAGGCGAGATTTGAACACGCCACACACGACACGTCTTCCCCATAAACTGCACAACTCAAACGGCTAAACAAACAAATTACACAAATTATGTACGGCGCCAAAAAATGCAAAACAAACATTCATATACAAGAATCATTTATTTATTTATTCATGTTTCCCCAAACAAACATTCATATACAACTATAAATATATACAAGAATATTTTCATTTATTTATTCAGTCATTTCTATTCACAGGTCGCCTAATGAGTGGCCGCCAAAAGGCTGGGGGGTGTGGCTACACGCTCCGCGGTATGACAGCTGCGCCGAATACACCCGCCTCTGGCGCTACGGCCCGACCGCCAACACGAGCCTGCAAAACACCGCCTCCATTGCAGCCCAGACGGACCGATCGACCGACTGCAGTCGTTCGCGGCATCGCTAGGCCGCCCGCGCAAGAGTGGCGCGACCCAGACACCAATTTATGGGTGTCGCGCCCTCCTCCCCCACGGGAGGAAGACTCAGAAGCCTTTTTATGGGGTTTTACCGCTCCTGCACCGCGAGTACGGACAGGACGGCTCGAATTTAGACCATCGCCTCAACGCACCCCATTAGCCTTACCTCGGTGCTCAGTGCGGCGGCGACAACAACGCTTAGGATTGCCACATGATCACGTCCCATCATCAGATTATTCATCATTGCAGGATGACAATACAGTATTTATCGGCAACTTCCGTAGCTAGACTAAGGCTTCATTTCTACCTCATTAAACTATAACAGTCAACAACTAGTCGTTTGAATCTTTCCAACGCACAACTCCATGTCCCTACGAGCGCAAACTAAACGAACTATAGTAGGCTTGCTTATAAACGAAACACTGTACGCTATAAATACACTACTACTAGAAGACGTCACGACTCACGACAAAGCAGGAATGTTACAGCCGTCACTAGCAGCATACGGACTTTACACCAGTGCCTGTATCAAGTTTCACAACAACACAGCGTAGAACTTTTATACGTGGTTATGTGGTTATGTACGTGGTTATGATTATAGCCACTCAGTACTAATTTCGGCCTCATCAACGCAGGTCAAATTAACAGGCAACTCTTTTATACAGTGGTTTTGTGCCGGTACAATGGTTATAGGCAATATTCAGTTGTTTTAGCCCTACCTTAGGTTTGACGATCAAAACAGCGCCACAAGAGTGCAGAGAAACGAAAACACACATTACAGCGGTCACTAGCAGAGTACGGACGTTACACCAGTGCCTGTATCGAGTTTCACAACAACACAGCCGCCTAACAGCGTAGAACTTTTATACGTGGTTATGTACTGGTACAGTGATTATAACCACTCAGTACTAATTTCGTCCGCATCAATGTAGCTCCAATTAGCAGGCAACACTTTTATACAGTGGTTTGTGCCGTTACAATGGCTATAGGCAATATTCAGTTGTTTTAGCCCTACCCTAGGTCTGACGATCAAAACGGCGCCACTAGAGTGCAGAGGAACGAAAACACACACGCAAAGGGCACGGGGTCAACGCTGACCATCTCATTAATACAGCAGATTGTTGCCCTGGACTCATTCTAAGCCTCTGATTTGTTGTTGGGCCTGTCAATTACGCCCCTCAAGTATAGAGAAACGAAACACATACATTACACGCACTAAGGGCATCGGGTCAGCGAGAAGAAACAGGCAACGGGTCAGCGCCGGGTGGTCCTGTCAATCAAAGGTAATTAAGGGTACTTAAGGGTATTTAGTTCCGGTGCTAAGTTTATAGGAAAAAGGGCAAAAGCCTTTGATGTGGACTTTTTCTCTATTGGTGCTAAGTTTTTAGGAAAAAATTGTGGGGCGAAGCCTATTCCTTTGATCTTCCTTTGATCTTGAGTGCATGACCTTGTTACACGGGGCCAAATACCACACGACTACTACTCATGTATAACTACTGCAAAGGGATTTTACCAAAATGAATCGTTCGGTGTTTTGAAGACTTTTTATTTCAATCGTTACACCTTGGCTACTGTAAGCATCAATACAGCTATTTGAAATGTGTGTCAAGCTTTATTATTCCTCAATACAGCATTACATGGCACAGCAGTTGATAAGCAAACATTTCAGTTTTGGTAGTTGCATGGGAATATTTAATATTGTATTTTACTATTATTGTTTGTATATTATAGGTTTAACATGTTGTTTATTTCACAATTAATGTCCACTGTAAAGCGGTTAATTAGATTACTTTTCCGAATCATATTCCCTGTGCTTAATGCATATTATATACATATATATAATATATATATATATAACACTGTCTACTGCATGCCTGTACAGTGCCTCATAATACCGCATTACCTGTACATTTGTAATGACGACTATTACATAAATTTTCACGATCGAATATCAATAAATTATGCCCAATGTGATTTCAATTAACTATTTATATAAATATAGGTGCTTGTTTTTGGTTTCAATTGCATATATATAAGTATTCAAATTTTGATGTATTGGTAATGTTGTTTTAACTAAAACCATATTAGCTGTACAGCTGTATATGTACAGGCAATGTGGTGATTTCACGTATATAAACTTAGAGCCAATGAGCGTCTTTTTTGCGATTTGGATTTTGTTGGTCTATTTTTTAAGTACTCCACTCAGAACAACAGTTTGCACAACTTTGACGGATTAGTTATTCAATATTTAGCACATAAATAACCTTACGGACGAATTGGTCCAGGTTTTTATTAAAACTGCATAACACATTAGGACGCACGATTCAATACCGTACATGGCTCATGGGTGGGGGGGGGGGGCGAATTGGACTATCCTAACAAGCACTACTTGACTCTAATCCTTATTTCGTATATATTGTACTGGTCTTTTCGTGTTGAATAAAATAAAAATTAACCTGATATTTATGTTATGTAGCATAACAGTTATTGTGAATATCTTGATATAATAAAAAGTATACACAATTGGCTAATTATTACAGGATCTATTAATAAACTGTCATCAACATTTAAATGTCTGCTTCGATTTGCTTAAGATCAGGCCACAACAATTTGATTAATATTAAGTCAGACTTCATTACAATATTGTATTATACGTGGACTGTAGAAGGCCTATATGTATGTTATATAAAACCAGTCAACATCAGCACTTTTTGTAAATAAATACATTTATTAAGATACAAAATAATATATGTGCATACATCTCATTTATTCAGAACACAACTTCACACACAATTAAAGTATTTGTCCCAGTAAAATAAGTGTAGGCTATATTTAACACACCAATATGTTTGTCCATGCATTCTACAAGACCGAAATGTAATGGCTACTGTAGTATGCATATGAAATAATCTATTGCAGCAACTAGCACGATTTCGATAAAATAACAAAGACATGATAGACGTATGGAATTGACTTCATTTGGGGAGGGCGTGTCCGTTTCATGTTTCTTGAGTGGGGGGAGGGAGGGGTGTGCACATCAGTTTGTCTGTAATATATTGATTATGTTCTGTGTTTCACTGTTATCTATCAGTTTACGGTCAATGATACTGTTGTTTTGCTATATTTAAACAAAATGTTTTTGTTGAAATCCTTTCATTGCTCAATCTTTTTAGGGGGTGGCCGTCTCGTACAGCTATGATCATTATCTTTAAACTGTTGAACTTTATTTCTAGAACAGGACCCCCAAAAGGTAATGTGACTGACATGTATAAAATACATTGTTCCAAAATGCAAACAATCAACACAAAACATGTAACTTTAATACGTAATATATAACTACCACCCTAAATAGCGAAATTATTAATTGCATACCTTATCACAGAGATGGTAACAACATGGATCTACTACACATTTGCATTTTTATTTGCATCAGCGTGGAAACGATGACAGTAGTATGCTACATTTAGTCACAGTAACATGCTTATTGCAGATCACTTGCTGAACCAATTGACATTAACAGCTGTAACTTATCGTGCCTGTTGCTGTTTAAATAGTATTCTGTCTATGCCTATTTTCTGCAAAGAAGGTATGGTCAAACATGTAGTGAAGTTCACCTCAGACGCAATAGTAATTACATGTTGTGCTCTTTATGTTCTATCACTCATCCAGTTTGCCAGGCATTTGCATTTGAGAACTACATTAGTCAGTTTGTATAACCAAACATTTTTTATAATTCAGGTACTTTTATTCCTAATACCTAATCAGCGTATAAGCTCTAGAATGTATATTTAATTATTTTCCTAGCACATTCTTAATGCAAAAGGAAAGGCAATGTTGTGTTTCTTTTTGCTTTCGATAAGATCTAATAAAAAGTGGCTTGCGTACCATCAATATCATCATGGCTTGTATACTATAAATACCAGCATGGCTAGCATACCCTCAATACCACCATGGTTTGCATACCATTATGGCTTGCACTTCACCAATACAATCATGGCTTGCATATCATCAATACCAGCATGGCTTGCATACCATCAGTACCACCATGGCATGACTATCCTCAATACCACCATGGTTTGCATACCATTATGGCTTGCACACCACCAATACAATCACGGCTTGCATACCATCAATACCACCATAGCATGCATACCACCAGTACCACCATGGCCTGCACACCATCAATAAAATCATGGCTTGCATCAATACTACCATGGCATGCATACCATCAGCACCATAATGTGTTGCCTACTGTCAATACCATCAAGGCATGCATGCCATCCATACCAACATGGCATCCATACAATCAAGACGACCATGGCCTGCACGCCACTCGTGCCATCATTGCTTACATACCATCAATGCCATCTTTTGTTGAATACCATCACTACAATCATGCATTTTGATACCACCATGGCAAGCATACCATCAATATCATCAAGGGTTGCACCCTGTCGATACCATCATGGCATGCATGCCATCCATACCATCTATATTGCCAATGATTACATACCATCATGGTTTGCATACCACTATGGCTTGAATACCATCAATATCATCATGGTTTGACTACAAATATGTTATTAAACAATCAAGACTTTTCTTTATTTCTGCTGCTTCATGTGTTTAATGTTGTATTTATTATGGTCCAACTCTTTCTTGTTTGAAGGCTTCCATCTCTGTTTTTCCTGTTGAAAGAAATGTTGGTGCAACAATTGAGCAAAAACAACAGTTTTTAGAGTAAATCAATAGCACAGTTTCCTCTTGTATGGTTTACCTAAATGCATATTGCATCACTGCAAACATTTAAATACATAGTACTGTTTAATCAGTCAAACCATCACTCAGTGTAATCTTCCATTATATATTTTAAGAGTAACAATTGTGAAGCAGATGTATATCATGAGATCCATTTATGCGTCATCAAACTTTACAGTGCAGTATCCTTATCATCCAGATCAATGCAAACTGTTGGTAGAATGTTTTTCCTGTCTGATATCCATGAAATAAATGTGTATTAAATATTAAAAATGCTAGCATGAAACTTTATTGTAGTGGTTATTTTATTAACTTTAAAAATGCACATATAAACATTGCATTTTCTTCACATTACTATAATAAACTTGTGTCTAGATCAGAGAAAAACGCCTGGGGCCAGAGCACTGTTAGCCATCCTGTTGTGTTGCAACAACATAGTACCTAGTAACTGGTGATGTTTAAATTTTTTGGGAAATGAATGCAATAGATCTAACAGGTTGAGTGCTAGCATGTATTGGCAGTGAAATTATGCATATTTGGAAGAGTGTAGTTGGCGTAGTGATTTTTGCCATTTTTATTTACATGACACACGTGTGTGCAGGAAATCTTGTCTATTTTGGTAAATATTGATGGGCACCGAACCGAGCATGTATGTGTTTTATAAGAGCTGGAGGTACATGATTTTGACAAAGTTTGATCAGCATATAATTTCTGAAATTTCAGATTTTCAAATGGTAGTTTCCTTATAATCTAACAAAATATTAACATGGCTGTCAGTGGATAAGCTAACAGTGGTCTGTGCCCTTCTTTGTTGTATACAAATACAATAACTAACCAGGTAACTGTTCTTCATCAGTCATACTATTTTCAATGTATGATGTAGTTAGCATGGTCTCCTCCTCACTCCACCATGTGTATGGCTGAAGCTGGATGGGAAAACAACATTTTAAAATATACCTGTGGGAAGCATCTTACAATTAATTCAATGTACTTAAATATATTTTGGCACTGCAGATCCACACAAAAAATGTGCATCTTCAATAGGTGGTATTTTAGGCCTTTTTGTATACCTATGCTGCCGTTTTAGTTTATAAATGTCCTTCAATCCATATTATTTATGTTACATAATATTCCATATATGTCATAATAGTTATTATCCGATTAAAATTTAAAATATAAAAAACAAAGCCTAAAGTGATCAAAGATCTTGTGGCTTACACTCTTAGCCAGGGGTATAGCTAGGATTTTTATAAGGGATGTAGTGGGGTAAAACTGGTTGTCCAAATGTGGACTTTCAGCTTTTTCCATAATGCAACATTTTAAAGAGGTTTTAGGTGATCAATATTTGAAATTTCAGATGAATACACAGTTGAAGATGCTCTGTAATGTCACACGTTCATCAATTTATGTCATGTGCAATTTGGACACTTCATATAAACTGTCAACTAAAGACATTATAATCACCTCTACTGCTCCGGTTGCAGTTCATTTGTGGCAATCGAACACTTCCCAAAGCCTACAAATGACATGCGCACACATTTTAGTATTATACAAACACATGATTGACATTAATAAATTTTTATACAATACAACGTTACCTTATTATTTAGATTCTACTACACAGAAAAATTGTCATAGATTACAGGTGCCCGGGAAAAGACACTTGAAATGTAAATTTAGAAAATGGGGAATCCAGAACAAAATCCAATAGGATACATTACTGTGGACAAAACACCACAATATAAAAAACAGACAAAATCCCACAATGTCAAAAGTACAAAAATCTTGTAACAAAATGAAATGTGTGCAGGTCTGGGGTCAATTACATTACAATGTGATGTATTACTACTACTTAGCTTCCTTCCGATTACTATTACATGCTGAAAAAAATGCATTATTGATATGCATTGTTTATATGTTTACATGCATTCCTGCTATTATTTATTTTAGTGCAACATTCTACAATGAAATAATTAATTTTAGTGCAAGCCAACTTACTCTAAATAAGGCAGAACACAAGAAAAACAGCCTATATATAACACTGCATAACTAAATTAAATACATGATTATAGCATGTAATGTTACAACTGTTCCCTGAATAAACCACTGGTGCAATTCTCTTGACAGTAGTTGTTAAGGGCAGACACGGCAGGTAGATATGATTATTTTTTTATTTGTGCAAACAGTTCAATTCACTGTGTTGTATCTGCTTTAAAAGGTGTATGCCTACCAATGTTGTGACTTCAATAAACATTTGATTTCAGTATGGTTGTATGAATAACCAGCTAGAATAGATAGTGAATGATGTACAGTAAATACCAACCACGTTTTGTAGAGATGGTCTTCAAGTTGTTGTTATCAGCCCGAACTGACACCAAAGCGTTTCTTCAAGTTCAATAGGAGATGTCTTCTGAAATGTCAGGAACACCAATCATAAAGTTGTTCATATGGTAGTATATCAAGCAGAGAACACCAGTCATAATGGTGTTGATACGATATTATATTAAGCAGACAACAATTGTTTTTTATAAAATGCATGTACTTATAGGTTGCTCTTGCCACGTGACAGACAATAGCTGCTGAATAGCAGGTGTTACAAATAGTCTGATATTAATACATTTGATACAATTTTACCATATTTTTAGATTCTGCAAACAGAAAAATGTATGTAGGTTACAGATGCCCGGGAAGACACAATGCAAATTTAGAAAATGTTATCAACACCTTGTTAAACAATACCTGTGTATACAAATTGATTTATTAACATAAAATATAACACTATGCATAAATTATATATTTTTTCAATCTACAGCACTTGGCTGCTATCTTTTGGAATTACCCCTGTCAAATTTTAGTGGCATGAATAGAGGCTATGTGGCCATGGGAAATTTGGGACTAAATCCAATTTAGGATAAATTCTTATGGACGAAACACCACAATGCACAAATCCTGCAACAACATTTAATTAGTGAACATTATTTTCTTGAATTCATATAAGTTGATAGTTTGAGGTGAGAACTGTTTACAAAACAAAAATAAAACTGTCTTGCCATTGTCTGTATTAATGTACAGTTAATATATCACTTGTCCAGATACCGGCCATGGGCACTGAATCTGTAGTGTAAATTGTAATTTACCTGAGAATCTTGTTTTGTTTTAGCAGGACTTTCCTTCAGCTGCAATAAAACAAGAATGTCAGTGACGTAGTGGCTCTTATCTGTTATACTTTTATTGAATAGTTGCAAAATAACATTTATTGAGAATTGAAAAAGTACATTTACTTTTAAGTCAAGTTTCATATAAAGTATAGGTTCATATGAAGGATCGTTCCTGCATTAGTATAATGACCCCCTGTATCTCAATACATTGTTTTTTATGTGTGTACACAAATAATAATTGTATAACTCAATGACACTTCTGAGAAAGTACATTAGTTATGCTACTAGAGCTTATTTACCAATATCTTAGGATAAACACATTCATACTAGTTCTACATTCCTGCAGCTGATATTAATCATAGTGCAAGCTAACTTACTTTGAAATATGTCAGAACACAGAAAAAAGCAGCCTATATAACACCGCATAATTACCATCACTGTTCTAGGTAGGCCCGTAGATGCATTTAAAGGGGGCTCTAAATCTATGGACTAAGACAAGCTAGGGATTTCTTATGCCAATAGTCCTGTGCCCAAAGTTATGACTATGTCTAAACATAATATATCAACTGTCTGTATCACTTGAAGTCATGCATAAGACTATAGTTAGTATAAATCATGCGGGCATAGCCAATAGCCATACAAATAGGACACAGGCCTAGGTTTCGCACGAAAGGTAACTTCTGTATGATATAGCCATATACCTGTCTTGGCAATTTCCTTGCAAAGGCCAAAGCCTGGCATAGCAACTTTACAGGAAAGGGCAAATTAAAAAACAATGCAGTACAATTTATACGGATAGCTGCCTACGGATATGAGCCACATAGCCATAAGGGGTTGGGGCATGTCCATGGCATGAACCTTGGGGCATGTCCATGGCATGAACCTTGGCCATGCCTGGTCAATCATGGATCAGGGCATGGGTAAGGATCATACCTGGATATAAAATAATATAATTTATAAATGTACTGTACATATCCTATTATTATTAGGATTATGTTAGTGTGTCTATATGAGGGGTAAAAGTAAAGACGAGGCTTAGCTGAGATTTTGTGTCGTCACGCCGTTTTTATCTTTGCCCCTTATGCTCACGGCCTCATGCTACGGCTATACCTATGGCTTATGGATACGAATCTGCCTGACGATGCTCTACTAGAGTAGACTACAGTCTATACTTTGACTACAGACAACAGTCAACATTGCCAGCAACAGTAACAACAGAGTGTCATTCACTGATTCAAATGAGCCTGCATTGAGTGAGACAACACAATGTATCCAGAGAAGGTTAGGCCCTAACTCCCTAAGCCAAACCCCAACTGCTAAACACGCAACGACAGTTAGTTATGTGGAGTGTGGCCTTTGAACTAGTATAGCTATAGTTTGTCCGTAAATTTTGGTCTTAATGTTGATGAATGGTGAAGTCTCGTGAATGGAGAAGGGAGCGCTCCGCAGTCGTTGCCGAACAAAAGTTGTTTTGGCAAACTCAGCTATGGATAATCATGTTAAAATATATGTGATTCAAAATATAACATGAAACATTTTCACGATAAATTACATAAATAAAAATACAATGGGAATAAATTATGTCGGCTTGCACAACCGACCGGACCTTCGTCTTCGACCTAAGTTTAACGTTTCCCGATAAATGTCTATGTTAGATTTTATAAAGTAGCATATATATGTACATAATCACTGAAATGCAATCCATCAGTATTTCCAAAAAATTGATAAATTAAACAGTTAACTTACACGGCCTGAATAAACATTTTCCCAGACAGGTTGGCTGTTGTCATCTTATCCGGCTTACTGGATCTCTGTAAAATGTGAACTCTGAATTGCTCTAAAATTAGAGAACATTTACATTTTCAGTAATTATGAAGATGATCTCTCATGTGGGTAAGATGATAACAGCCAACCTGTCTGGGTAAATGTTTATTGAGGCTATATAAGTTAACCGTTTAGTTTTTGAGAAATCTACTCAAAAAAGCATAAATTGTATTTTTTACAATAATTTCACATACTTTAAATATAGCATGAATAGTGTCCAATATTCAAAACGTCTGCTATTAAGCTAACACGTAGTCACTATCACAGGAACCACCTTCCTTTCATATGCTATTTATTAGTTCGACCAGCAGCAATCTTGAACACTGATATTGACATAAAAATATAAAAAACAAAATGTACATTTTGAAAATATTCCATATAATATAAGCAGGCCTCAATAAGTTCAGATGGCACAGTAACGCTACTCACTAGATACCTTCTTTCAGGCTGCTTTGCCTTTTGCTCGGAGGCATGTTACCGTCATCGGCCTTACCTAAAACACGAGAGAGGCATAAGCAGAGGTAGCAATCTACATGTACAATTAATGTACTAGGGTTAAGCATTGTTGTTTGTTTTCCAGAATTCAACTTAATGTTTTGAACATTCAGAAGTTGGAATGTCCAAGAAATAAATTTATGAGATGCACCATTGTTTTGGAGACAACTGGAGACATCACACTGTTCAGTTAATTACAAATAACACAATAATTTTTTATTTAATTTATTTTATCACCTTGATTCTTGAACTAGACTTGATAAAAAACGTTCGATGCAGGATTAATATTTTAATAGACAATAGTATAACTATAACTTATAAGTGATACATATTGAACAAAGCAGTTATTATTCCTAACAGGGATTACTTATTTAAATTGTTCTAATTTACGTGATATTCAGAACAAATGACATATTTCAGTTCATACAATATCCAACACCGTACAGCAAAAAATGCTTCCTAAAAAGATGCCAATGCCAATGGCAATGCAGAGTCAACGACAACATTTCACACATCCTTTCAAGTTTCATGACATATAGACATAGTCATAACATGATAAAGTTAAACACAATATATAGTCACCTACTCGGTTTCTGCCCTATCTGAGTTTCTGCCTCATTACGATTATATAGCTGGATCTCATATTAAATACATCGTTAGTCAGATATATCGGACACAATGAGCAAAGGACGTCTACAAACTTGCAACAAAGTTATTTGTCTCAAATTAAAATGAGGCAAACAGGTTTTTGACAGATATTTTGATAGCGAACGCAGACCACGTGACTACAGTGCAAAACATCGGTGACGGTGATGTAAACAACTGTAATATTTAAATTTATCGGGCGAAATGTTAAGCATCTATTCACCCTAATCACCACAGGAAAGTTAACGAACAGCCCGTGGAGTTTATACAGTGAATGCATTGCGATTTGTCGCACAGATTATTTTGAACACGATGAGGCAGAAACCGAGTGCTTCCGTTTAGCGCGTTAAGTGATTATCGTCTTACGAATATTGCAAGTATTTCACTAAAAACAACTTATTTGACGCTTCGTTCGCATGCCATTGATGAAATAAGTGGTTCTAATTAATAATATTGATACGTTGTTGTACGATTTCAATTTTTTTTGGTGAAAACTGCATATTAGACTTGCATAAGGCAGAAACCGAGTGGTCCAATATATATTATATATAATAATATATGCCGAATGTCAGTGTCGCGAGTGTTGTATTTTAAACAACGCATCGCAACATTTCGTAAAACTGACATAATACCGCATTGTTACGAAATTTCGCGATGCACGAACTTGAGACACTCGAGTCTAGTATGTAAAATATAACCTGTACCTGTCCCACTGTGTGACGTCGTACGAGTGTCACTGTCAGTGTCAGTGTGGTGTGGGTGGTTTTCTCGGCACGTGCCACTTCATCGATAAAATCCGCAACTTTCTCAACTCAACTTCGTCGCTCGGGTGCACATTCTGTCGTGCTACCATTTTTGCTATCTGTCTGTAGTAGTTTGGTCAAATTGTACAGAGAATCATCCACGATAAAACAAAATCAATATTTGAAGTGAGAGCTTCAGCAACAAGACGCTTCCGCCATTTTCCTCACGCGTGATCTAGATTTGGACACATGCGCACAATTTGCGTATGAAATATACACGAACGACACTCTGGACGCGGTAAATTTTAACCAAAACACAAAATACGTAATGTTCTCTGTTTTATTCGCGCAACGTTTCAATGATGGTAGTAGTTTGCAAACCATGCGATCTAATCTAAAATATACACTCGATTAAAGCTAGCATAACACCATATATGATAAACGTATATGTACAGGCAATGTTCGACACAAAAAGTATACGCTCACAAATTTCCAGTTCGTATAAATATAAAATTGTACGCTACAACACACAATAAACTGCAGAATTCCCCAAAATAACACCCACTTAATGTATGTGACTAACAGAAACATCAGTATCTGCACCAGAGAAATGTGTGTGGAAGGTTAAAATGTTGCATGTACACGTATATGTACAGGTAATATAAATGTACAGGCAATGCGGTGATTTTTGGCACTGAATGTACAGGTAATATGGTATATAGACTTATATATATATATATATATACATACATACATATATCATATTATAAATATGTGCAACATTATATAGGCAATATGTTATATCGTATTCAATATGATTAATGTTAATAACAGTAATACATTAAAAATAATTAACATAATATAATTTACTTGTGAATTAACTTACATTAGTGTCACATTTTGGTGTAGATGTATCCATTCTGCGGAACTACCCTAGGGCTACGGACTAGATTGGATGACATTGACAGTTACACAACTTCGATTCCGTCCGTTTACTGTTGATCCTTAGCACATATATGCATGTAAGTAAGTAAGTAAGTAAGTAAGTAAATTTAATGCAGTGTAAACAGTGTACTGTAGGCCTGGCCATACGTTCACGTTCACTGCTATCAATGTCAAATTGATAACTAAAAGTTCCGCTTTTTTGTTCTATTTAAAACTTAGATTATAATGTTAATATAGAATGTGAGAGCGCTTTAATGGTATTTAGATATGTAACAATAGATACATATTTTGTAATTTGATTTGTTTTCGAAAATTTCTGTGTTCTCGTGTCATTCAATATTAACTAATCAGATCCTTAAAACATAACGGTTACAATGGTTCGCTCCCTTATTTATTAATAAGTGAATACGTCTCCAGGTATCAGAAAATGATATAAATGTATGATATGCAGCAACTGAAAAAGAGTCTCAAAAATATATCGAATGGGCGGAGCTGAACTTATCAACATTTAGTGCGGATGACCAGAATCTGGCTACCTCTGTAGTGTAAAATCTTGCCGCAAAAAATACTGCCGGACCGACCAGTAATGCTCTTGTCCGGAAGTACAGTTTTTTCGCGAGGAGACGACTGGACGAAGGGGCGAAAAATCCTACAGCTATAAAAAACTGCCGCACGACCTTCGATTCTGGCTGGCACCTGGTCGGGTCCTGTTGATTTGTTTGTTTTTAAGTCATTAAATAATTTGGCGACTCCTTTTTTGTGATGGTAATGTGTTTTACACTAGTAGTCTAATTATATTATGTATGTGTATACATTGATGAATGTCGCATGTGCATTGTGCACCACACAATTTAGTATGTGTATAACGTATGTACGTATTTACATGTTATATAATATACTGTATATATGTGTGTGTGCGTGCGTGCGTGCGTGCGTGCGTGCGTGCGTGCGTGCGTGCGTGCGTGCGTGCGTGTGTGTGTTATTTTATACGTCTACCAGAAAACATTATTATTTTTTGGTACAATATTTTAACTAACTCTAAACAAATCTAAATTATTTTGCACCACATATGTGTTTTGGCAGTTTAAAGATTATTTGTGCTGAATACAACATACAGTACATTAGTTGGCTAGCATGTATAACTATTTCCATATATATCCTTCTTCCAAATGTCTCAGATGAACAACATTCTAATAATTTTACAGCCATCCTGTTGGAAATATTCATAATAAAGCTTGAAGACCGCGATTAGATTTCTTTAGAATAGGGCAGCATTTCTTTATACAACGAACTTCTAGTTGCGGACATGCAAATTAAGGGTCGGTTCACCAGTATCAACAGCAGGATTTTTCGCTACACTTCCTCTGAGGGAAAATTAAACATTGTGGTTGCGTAGGGCCCAGCGGTGGCTCAACCTTACGGAGTCTGGTTATATTAGTCGACACAAATGGTGGCGCCACGTTGCGTAGATGATCGAGGTCATATACACGCATTTTGTAATCGTCGACTTTGCAATTGCAGTTCCTTCTTGGAATAACACGTATACTTTAGAAGCAGTGTTGGTCAATGTACTAAATGTATAATTATGTCGTTAATCTGTACATTGCAACCCATCACATTACTCGAATCTGTTAGTTGAGTGAGTTGTTGGCGATACTATTTTTTTATGTGAGCGATAAACGGGTTATTCATCCCGAGATCCAGTGGCACACTCACACGTCACATGTGCGGCGTGTTTGGTTGGTATGCAACAATTGACCCAATTGTGTTTTACTTGTACCATGATACTCAAACAGTCAAACGTAATTAAGAATATAATGTTTAAAAAACAAATCTAAAAACTGCCTGGTCTGAAATTGACTATAGTCTAGCCCTAGCCTGCTGCCTGAAAAAGAATCGTGAAATCAGCTACATAATGCATAAACTACTTGTCGCATCATTTTACATGGGCAATATTAAATATAATTGTTATTATTATGCATTGATCACTTTTCTAATACAACATATTTTCTAAATATTAGTAAATACCAAAGGTAAAACTAATCATCACATATGCTCTGTAACTATATAATAACGTTACAAAATATACAATTTATAATTTTTTAAATATTAATTATGCCGGTGCATACATATGTGTAACTGATGCATGGGAAAACAAAACCACAACATGATGAGGAGATAGATTTTATGGCTTAAAAATAATGCATCATCATAGAATATATATAACTTACTTAGATATGAACTATCCATATATTGTTCTCCCTGGGCCAATTTAAATCCACCCGGCAAACATAAAGCATTATGTAGTTTTAAGTGTTTGTATTGTTCTCTTTACAAAATGGTGAGTATTTATAGTTTTAAATATAACTATTCTAGTGCTCATTTTAAAATCTAGTACATTCTTGCAATAATTGGTAAAATGACAATGTAACAATTTCATATACATGTATAACTACTGCAAAGGGATTTTACCAAAATGAATCGTTCTGTGTTTTGAAGACATTTTATTTCTATCGTTACACCTTGGCTACCGTAAGCATAAACACAGCTATTTGAAATGTGTGTCAAGCTTTATTATTCCTCAATACAGCATTACATGGCACAGCAGTTGATAAGCAAACATTTCAGTTTTGGTAGTTGCATGGAAATGTTTAATATTGTATTTTACTATTATTGTTTGTATATTATAGGTTTAACATGTTGTTTATTTCACATTTAATTTCCACTGTAAAGCGGTAACAAATGCTTAATTAGATTACTTTTCCGAATCATATGCCATGTGCTTAATGCATATTATATATATATATATATATATATATATATAGATATATATATATATATTGTTGAACATTCATACTCCTATGGTCCAGCATTTGAGTAGTGACTGATATATCAGACTAACGGTTTATATACCAAAGACTTCGATTTCAATATCAAACAAGTACTCAGAAAGAATTCCTGGAGAGTATACAAACCTACCACAATGACTATTACTATTACATGTACCATAATGTCATTGCCTAAACACAAAACATATAATAAAATCTTAATAATATATAAAATAGCAATGAAATATATAAACGCAGTATATCAAATTTCAACAATATATATAATTGTTCTAATCAGCACTATCAAAAGTTATACAAGCCATTATAAATCAAATTTATAATTAGTTTGAGCAGAAATGTCTATGATCAACCAGACTACTGTGACCTGTTCAGTTTTATGATGTATAATGCATGGAGATGGTACAATGTCTACAAATCTGTCTAATATTAATACATCAAAATATAATTCACACTTCATAGTAAATCCCGCCACAACTTTCATTGAGAACGTTTTAGTAGTATCATAAAATTATTTTGCACGAGAGGGATTTCGATTATTCTGGGTAGCCTCTATTATTTGTTTATTTTACTTCCATACGTCATATATGTGTAAGTAGGACCATTTAAAAACTGTACCGGTACTTCGATGCTGCCTATTAAACCATAATGGGGGTAGTGGCCACTTATTCCACTCCGCTCTACCCTCTCAATTGCAAGCATATTTAAGTCAGATTTTACCAATATTGGCCCAAATTTAGCCAACAAAATAAAACACTACCAATCAAACTGTCAGATATTACATTTATGGACAACATTTTGCGTAGCCTCTATTATTTGTTTATTTTACTTGCATACATATATATATGTAAGTATCATCATTTAAAAACTGTACCGGTACTTCCATTAAACCATATTGGGATAGTGGCCACTTATTCCACTCCGCTCCACCCTCTCAATTGCAAACGTATTTAATTCATCAACTGCAAACATATTTAATTCATATTTTACCAATATTGGCCCAAATTTAGCCAACCAGCACTACCAACAAAACGTTCAGACATTACCTTAATGGAAACATAACAAAGTATTTAATTTTCAACTTATTAATCAAGAAACATTATCTAAAACAATTGATGATAATATTTGATGGTGTTTCTTCACTACTATTAAAGTAAACTAATCCTGTTTTTATTAAATCTTTAACTTTAATCACAAACCAAATATTGACTTCGGGTATCTTTCCTGATAAACTCAATATAGCCAAAGTAATACCAATTCATAAAAAAGGGATGTTACCCTATTCTGCAACTACAGACCAATATAAATCTTACCTGCTTTTTCAAAAGCAATCGAAACATTTATTTATAACCAGCTTGAATATTTCTTTCAAAGACAAACCGATCTACGATAACCAATATGGATTTAGAAAGGATCATTCACCTGCATTTGCCACTCTCGAATTAACAACTATGGATTTACTCTATCCATACTTTTTAATAATCTACCTGGACATTTCAAAAGTATTTGATACCTTGGACCACTCAATATTAATAGATAAGTTGAGTTTCATGGCATAAAACGAATAGCCGTAGATCTATTAAAAAACTATTTTTTTTAAAGACATTGAAGAAACCCAGTCTGACATGCTTAATATCTAAACAGGCGCACCTCAAGGGTCAATTCTAGGTTCTTTGTTATTTTTAGTCTTGATTAATGACTGCCCAATCTAATCAAAAATTCAATTATATTATGTATGCTGATGACAAGACTCTCTCAAGGACTCTATATTCTTTTGTACAATGTCAAAACAATGAAAATGTGGAATGTGTAATCAACAAATGTAAATAAATCAAAATATATATAATTTTTAAAGCAAGTAGAAGAAATATTAATATGATAAACCCATCAAATCTACAAATATATAACACAAACATTGATAGGGTAGATAAGTTAAATTTCCTAGGCCTAAGTGCTTTAATGAATAACTAAACAGACGCAATCATATGGAGAAAATCTCAAATAGATGCTCCAGGACTACAGGTACCCTAACTATACTTAAACGATTGTTACCTCTGAATATAAAGATTACGTTATACAACTCTCTGATATTATCACATATAAATTATGTTAGCATGTAAATTGCTTCCGGACTCGGTTACATTCATAGTTTTGAAAATATGGTAAGTTACCTTTCCGAGTCCTATGTTGCTCAGAACGGAGCTTTCGATGTCTTCACGACGTCTTCATCAGCATTGGTCTGTGCCACTCACGGTCGTCATGTGACTATGTTGGTAACTGTCACGTGACAACACTTCCATGAAGATCGCGGGAAGGTCGAAAAGCTCCGTTCTTAGCAACATAGGAGTCTGAAAGGTAACTTACCATATTTTCAAATCTAAATTATGGTTTAACGGCCTAGGGTGTGAGAGAATTATAAGTAAGTAAATATAACGCTCACACCAATGCACTGTTCAGAAGTCATATTACTAAAAGTAGAACATCTTCTAAATTTTCACGAATTAAAACTATTCCATAAATATTCATGCAATAAACTACCAGTATCTCTGTAAAACTTACCATTAGTTCAAAACAACAGTATCGCAACTTTTACACTGGTCAATATAAAATCCATACAATCAGGGTACACTATGAATTAGCCAAACTATGAGCCTCAGGTATAGTTTGCCACACACAATAAATAATGCACCAGATTTAATTAAGGACAAGATCACCAATCACAGTTTATAGGTCTTTGAAACATATTCCAAGCTTTACTAACTGAAAGCTCTTGCTGAGCAGTGTACAATCCAAAACTGTTATATATATATATTTAATAGGGATATCTTTGCGTGCCAACTGTGCCACTTTTGTAATACATTACTTAATTTAAAAACCAACGTTTGTGTTTTTAGTATGTGTAACATATAATATATATAAGACATAATATCATGTACATTTATCTTGTAGTAATGCACCAATTGTACTAGGGATTGTCTTCTTTTATCAATCAAATAATCGATGAAATTGCCTTTCAGAGTTGCTCCTACGACAGCGACTATAATTATTCTCGGTAGGAGTCTCCCTTCCCTTATATTACATATTCTTTTGTTTTCCTACCATACATTTTATATTTACCACCTCGTCGACTTGAAGGTAAACATATTGTATGGTTTTTATTATGATTAATCTGTATTGTGTATTTGCGACAAATAAATATCTCCTGTTTCTCCAGAATACAATTGTCCCGGTCTTCCACACTGTTCTTTATTATATGTTGTTTATAGTTAGCCTTTTTCAAACGACGTCTGACGGTGTCACTTACTTTTATTTTGTTTCAGAACTCACAAATGTTTGTGACAGAACTGTCAACAATAAAGTATCAAAGCTGCAAAAACTCGCGGGCATTGACAAAAACAACTGTCACGTTGTATGCACCAACACGACATAGGACATCGAGGCACGTCACACAATGTCAACACAAAGAAGAGAAAACATGTGACGGAATGACTCATGGCTCAATATTTAGCGTTTATGCAGACATCAACTCCCTGTGACGGGGAACCAATCAAGTGTGACAGTTGTGCAGCAAATGTATAGGTTCGTTTTCTTTCTCAGACAGTTGAGAAAACTCTGTTTGACACACGTGGAAAACATTCTTTTCCGAGGAAAGGTTTAACACTGCACATTGAGAAAGATTTTTAAATGTGACACTTGTGGAAAATGTTTTAACAATGTTGTTTTGAAACTATAATGTGCCACTTTGGTAAACACTAGGACTAATGAGAAACTCTTCACATGTGATGTACACTAGTTACAACACGATTATGTGTTTGTAGCAAAAATGTTTTGAGGACAACAGCACAATACAAAATAATGTGTGTGTGAAAAGGTTCGAAACAAAACAGTTTAATTATGTCTGTGAATGTGTACACGAGTACTGTAGAGAAACCATTCAAATGTGACACATGTGGTGCACAGTTCTCAAAAATTACAAAGCTGAAGATGCATGTCCGTATACACACTGGGAAAAAAACCTTCAAATGCGGTACCTGTGGTGCACAATTCTCACAAAATGGAAATCTGCAGAATCATGTCCGTATCCACACCGGGGAGAAACCTTACAAATGTGATACGTATGGAACACAATTCTCACAAAATGGAAATCTGCAGAAGCATGTCAGTACCCACAGCGGGGAGAAACCTTACAAATGTGATACGTGTGGTGTAGAGTTTTCAAAAAGTGGTAATCTGAAGACGCATGTCCGTATCCACACCGGGGAGAAACCTTACAAATGTGTTACGTGTGGTGTACAGTTCTCAACAAGTGGTAATTTGAAGAGGCATTTCCGTACCCACACCGGGGAGAAACTTTACAAATGTGATACGTGTGGTGTACGCTTCTCAGAAAGTGGTCATTTGAAGACGCATGTCCGTACCCACACCGGGGAGAAACCTTACAAATGTGTTACGTGTGGTGTACAGTTATCGACAAGTGGTGATTTGAAGAAGCATTTCCGTACCCACACCGGGGAGAAACCTTACAAATGTGATACGTGTGGAGCACAATTCTCACAAAGTGGAAGTCTGCAGACGCATGTCCATATCCACACCGGGGAGAAACCTTACAAATGTGATACGTGTGGTGCACGCTTCTCACAAAGTGGACATTTGAAGACGCATGTCCGTACCCACACCGGGGAGAAACCTTACACATGTGATACGTGTGGTGTAGATTTCTCAAAAAATTGTAATCTGAAGAGGCATGTCCGTATCCACACCGGAAATTGAAATGACGTGGCTGTTCTCGTGATGAACCGGAGCCAACGTGATACGTGTGGCTTCCAGTTCAAAACAAGTGGCAATTTTAAGTCGGACATGCGCACTCGCAATGTTAACAAACAATTGAGATATAATATGTGGGGGCTCAGTAATTTTTAAAGAATGGTTCAGGAAAAAAACATGTTGACATTCGCATAGTACATTTATGGTGTGATACGTGTGGACATTAGATCAGAAACAGTAGTATGTTAAATATGGTTGTTTATGGGTAATTGTACCGATGTGAAATGTTTCAAATGCTACACATGCACAAAACAGTGTTCGGGAATGTGATTTTCTCAATAAAAATGCTTCTTTGGATATATCTTACTGGTTGCACGACCCTATTACAAGGTGGCTAGACGTTGAATTGTCTACAACATGATAAGTATATATATTATTACATGTCTTGTTCTGTATTATGTCCCGATGTACCTGAATCAGCCCTCGGACTCGGGCTGATACAGGTACGCGGGCATTGTACAGGGCGTGATGCAGACAAGACATGTAATAACTTATTTATCACATATCAACAATAAAAAGTTTCGTAAAATTTATTAATTAATTTAATACGAATAATAACAATCAAACAATATGAGATCATATTACAAATATTGTATGATACATTTTGGCAACAGAAGTTCTTTTAATAAAAACCAACGTTCTTATTACGATCCAGTAAAAAAATGTATGGTAACGGCTCCATTGAAAGAACAGTTCTGTATAACAGGAAAGCGAGGGATGACATTTGTGGGAGAAGACGAAAGATCCATGAATGGGTCGTTGGCAAAGTCCATGAGAACATCATCATTAATAATGTTCATCAGGTCCGTTGACTGTGTGCTTGTGGCGACGAAATGTTGTGCAGGTGGTGTAGCTTCAATAGCCAGAGTTGATGAGGGTCGGTGATAGGAGGTGAAGTGATCGTACGGGGAGCGGTAAACGCTGGTGTCGGTTCTGAAAATATTAAGGCTTGGACTGATCTGTAATCAATTGTTGGAAATGGTTGAGATTTGTTGACCTTGTTAGCGTTGTTGATAGTGTAGATGACATATCATATTGCTGGTTGAAGGAGTTTGTGCGGGGCTCTTTACATTCTTATTTCCAGATAATTGCTGCACTTTTGTTTTGTGCATCCCTCGTTCAAACAGATTCGAAACTGCTGTTCTGCGTATACTGTGATTGGTATGCCTCGCAGTCAGTCCTGCTCGTTCACACATTGATCTGCAAAGTAACCCAGTCTGTTTTTGTCCATCGGTGCCCGTTTGTACCATAAACCCGTCTCCTTCCAGTCGGAGTTCAGTGCCAAATACACCCTGCTTCCAGGAACCAAAGCCTCCGTGGGTCTCCTTCTCCTACATTCCTTGTAAACCCTAACGGGACATAGGAGATCATCTGCAAGAAATTGTTATTAATATTTCAGTTGTTATTATTAATATTATTATAATCATTATTAATATTATTATCATCATAATTTTTAGTATTATTGCTTTGAACGATACAATCGTTTCATACATTGTTTATCATGCTGTAACATGGAAGCATACTTTGAATGGGAGATTGAAACATCTTGGGATTATAAGCCCTCCTGTCTTTGATGTTGGTCCCCGTCCTGGTTTTGGTTGTCCTCTAAGTAAATTCAACATACTCCCTTCTGTCTGCATATTGCCTCAACTCCCAGATCTCCCCATAACATCTTCACATGTCCATCTCTGCCTCTCAGTCCCAGAAACATTGTCATTACAAACCACATGGAGTTCATATCTGCCTCTCAGTCCAAGAAACATTGTCATTACAAACCACATGGAGTCCATCTCTGCCTCTCAGTCCCAGAAACATTGTCATTACAAACCACATGGAGTCCATCTCTGCCTCTCAATCCCAGAAATATTGTCATTACAAACCACATGGAGTTCATCTCTGCCTCTCAGTCCCAGAAACAGTTAATCTCTGCCTCTTAGTCCCAGAAACATTGTCCTTACAAACCACATGGAGTTCAGTAGCGAGAGTGGAGTTTCTGAATGAAAGACACACACACCATCTTTAAAATGTTCCTTAATGGGAATAAAAACACCTATTGCTTGAATTCATGTTATATTATATCATACTGTCTAGTTCCATGTCCACCAAGCCAAACAAAATGGAAGAAATTCCACATTTGATGTTGTGCAGCCGGACATTTTCGAATTTGCATATTTTGTGGGCGCTTTTCATGGTGCCGAGATGTGACGTCACATATATGACCCATACTCGCATAAGGCCGACCCTTTCCATGTATTCAGAGCATGTTTACAAGGATAGCTTTTGGGTCGAAACGATCGTCAAAATGAGTTATTGTGCGATATTCCGATGTAGTACAAACACTAGTCATCATAGAGGAACAAGCAGTTATTTTACGGTTCCACATGAATCTAATTTTATTCAAAACAATGGATGCGAATGGGCTTACAAGTCGATTCGGTTTCGCCGAGCTTGGGCTCGTTTTCAGAAACATTACCTCGAATGCAACCAACCGGAGATAACCTTCACCAATAAACATACAAATCAAACATATATTATATCCAGCTACAGAAAGTAACGTGCATAATCTCATAATATCACTAGAATATCGATATATGAAGGAGGAGTTATACAATTTATCATAACAACTTAAATCAGTCAGTGAATTTCCGTCGATGTCGCTAGCTCAGTTGGTAGACACGTTGCTTTCTTGTCATTTATTTTACAATCGGGCGACGCCGGTTCAATCCAAACCATTGATTTTCTTTACACTTTTTTTTAATGTTTTCACCAAGTAATATAAACCAAATCATTTTGTCTACTATGATGCACTGTTTGTAAATATTTTGTTATAAGTAAGTAAATATCACGTTCACATCAATGCACTCGTTAGAAGTCTTACATTACTAAAAGTAGAACGTCTTCTAACTTTTCACGAATTAAAACTATTCCATAAATATTCACACAATAAACTACCAGTATCAATGTAAAACTTACCATGCAAGTAATGCACCAGATTTAATTAAGGACAACATCACCAGTCACAGTTTATAGGTCTTTGCAACATATTCCAAGCTTTACTATCTGATTACTCTTGCTGAGCAGTGTACAATTCAAAACTGTTATATATATGTAAGTGGAATATTTTTGGATGCCAATTGTGCCTCGTTTGTTATATATTACTTAATTAAAAAAACTGTTATTTGTACAGTTGTGTATTTAGTAAAAAGTGTAATATATAATATACATAAGACATAATATGATATACATTTATCTTGTAGTAATGCATCAATTGTACAAGGGATTGTTTCAGGGTGGCTGCTACCACTGCGACTTTAATTAGTCTCAGTAGGAGACTCCCGTCCCTTATAAATACACGTTCTTTTGTTTTCCTACGATACATTTTTTATTTACCACGTCGTCGACTCGAATGTATTTGAATGTATGTTGTATGTTTTTTATTACGATTATTCTGTACTGTGTATTTGCCACAAATATGTCTTGTTTCCCCAAAATGAAATTGTCCCCGTGTTCCACGCTATTTTTACACTCTATTGTTTATGCTTAGCCTGCTTCAAACGAGGTCTGATGGTGTCACTTACTTTTATTTTATTTCAGAACTCACAAATGTTGTTGACAGAACTGTCAATAATAAAGTAACAAAGCTGCAAAAACTAGCGGGCATTGACAACAACAACTGTCACGTTGTGCACCAACACGACATAGGACATCGAGGCACGTCACACAATGTCAACAATGTCAAAGAAGAGAAAACATGTGAATGAATGACTCATGGCACAATATTTAGCGTTCATGTAGACACTAACTCCCTGTGACAGGGAACCATTAAAATGTGACTGTTGTGCAGCAAATTTAAAGGTTAGTTTGATTTCTCAGACAGTTTGACACAAGTGGAAGACATTCTTTTCCGAGGAACGGTTTAAAGCTGCACGTTGAGAAAGATTTTTAAATGTGACACATGTGGAAAAATTAACAAGATGTTGTTTTGAAACTATATTGTTCCACCTTGGTAAACACTACTACTAGTGAGAAACTCTTGAAATGTGATGTACTCTAGTTGAAACACGTTTTTGCGTTTGTATGCAATAGTGCATTGAGGACAACAGTATAATACAAAATAGTGTGTGTTTAAAAAGGGTCGAAACAAATACAGTGTAATTACGTCTGCCAATGTGCACACGTGTACTGTAGACAGACGATTCAGATGTGACACATATGGTGCACAGTTCTCAAACAGTGGAAATCTGAAGACGCATGTCCGTATACACAGTGGGGAAAACCCTTTAAATGCGATATTTGTGGTGCACAATTCTCACGAAGTGAAAATCTGCAGACGCATGTCCGTATCCACACCGGGTAAACACCTTACATATGTGATACGTGTTGAGCACGGTTCTCATAAAGTGGTCATTTGAAATTACATGTCCGTATTCACACCGGAGAGAAACCTTACAAATGTGATACGTGTGGTGCACGGTTCTCAGTAAGTGGAAATCTGAATAATCATGTCCTTCCAGTTCACAACAAGTGGCAATTTTAAGTCAGACATGCACACTCGCAATGTTAACAAATGATTGAGATATAACATATTTTGGGGCTCAGTCACTTTTAAAGAATGGTTCAGGAAAAAAACGTGTTGACATTCGCACATCACGTTTAAGATGTGATACGTGTGGACAACATATCGGAAACAGTAGTATGTTAAATATGGTTGTTGTTTGTGGATACTTATACCGCTCTGAATGTTTCAAATGCGATACATGTAGAACACGGTGTTCGGGTCAGTGATTTTCACAATAAAAATGCTTCTTTGGATATGTTCTTTCTGTGTGACCCCTCACAACGTTTGTTGGTGACGTGACATGGACTGCCTGATTTCTGGTATCTTACTGTAGGCAAGCGGTTCCTGGACAAGGTTAATTGTCAATGCATAGGCCCACCAGAATAAATTTTTTTTTCAACAACCCAATCGAACTTATTAAAAGTTAGCTTGTCGTAAAATTGTCTACATCATGATTATTATAAAGCATTTATAGAGCGCCGTGTGTCCGGATAACAAATCTGCACAAAGGCGCTGACAATCGTAGAGTATAAATAAAAATACATTAAATGACCTAAAACATATTAAATATAATTATTAATCAGAAAGATAAAAGAACATGAATTAAACGTAGCATATACAAATAATTACATCAAATGTCAGTTAGCTAAACCTGAATAAAAATAAATATATATATATATATATACAAGTGAATATATATATATATATATATATATATACATATATATATATATACAAGTTAAATGAACTAGCATTTTAAATACCTAAAATAAATAATGTGCTTAAATTATTGAGCTCTATGTTAGTCAAGTAGTTGACTAACTTAGAGCTCTTGCCGGATATCCAGCGTAGATGTCACATCCACATCTACAGATTAAAGAATCTATTCAGGCTGATGAAATAAAATTAGAAAGAGAAGCAGATTGCGAAGAAGCTGTTTGGTGTAACATAGTTACAGGAAACTCAACGTTAACAGTTGGGTTAGTTTATCGAAGTCCAAAGATAAGCATAGAAGAGAATGAAACAATACAAAACGCTATAAGGGAAGTAAGCAAACGGGACTGTATTATTATGGGGGATTTTAACCACGGGCATATACAATGGAAATCTGTACAGAATATGGGGAGTGAGGACCATAAGTTTTTAGTTTTAGTTCAAGATACATTCCTTTCTCAACATGTGCTAGAACCAACCAGGGGAGATAATGTGTTAGACATAGTTTTGTCCTCACAGAATGAATTAGTTGACAATGTCAAGATATGTGAGCCACTGGGGAGTAGCGATCACAACCAGATACAATTTACCATCAAAGTAAAATCAGAAAGGAATAATATAAAGCAGTATAGGAGAAATGTCCACAAAGGAAGGTATAAGGACATGAGGAAATATTTAGCAAAGATAGACTGGAATAACACACTGAAAAATAAGACGGCAACAGAATGCTGGAATATATTAAAGAGTGAAATTAAGAGCATAGTCGATACATTTGTACCCTTCAAAAAACAAGGATAACGGTCCAAAAAGAAACACTTATCGAAAGAAGCCATTAGAAAAATTAAGTATAAAAAATGATGTGGAAGTCATATACAGTAGATGTACTGGAAATGATGAAGACTACAACATTTATAAAGAAGCACTTAACCAAGCTACAGCTGAAATTAGAAATTCAAAGAGAAGCTATGAACAACAATTAGCTAGTAATATAAAACACGACAGCAACAGTTTTTTATGTGTATGTTCGAAGCAAACAGAAAGTTCAAGATAAGGTCGGTCCTCTGGAAGATAGTGCTGGAAATATAATATCAGAGGTTTTCATCATGGCAGAAGACCTGAATGAGTACTTTAGTTCAGTGTTTACAAGGGAAGAAATTAGTTCACTGCCAGTACCAGAGGCTAAGTTCAAGGGGGCAGATTCAGACTATTTAGGACAATTAATTGTAACCCCGGAAATGGTAGCTAAGAAAATAAGCGTTATGAAGGATAATAAATAACCTGGAGTGGATGGTATTCCACCCAAACTACTATTGGACATTGTAGAACAAATTAGCATACCGCTTGCAACAGTCATTAACTTGTCATTAGAAGAGGGAGTGGTTCCTTTAGAATGGAAAGAAGCAAACATTATATCGTTATTCAAAAAAGGTTCGAGAAACAAATTAGAGAACTATAGACCAGTGAGTTTAAGATCAGTGATTTCTAAATTATTAGAAAGACTAATTAAAGATCACATGGTGGATTTTCTTGTTAAACAAAACTTGATAAACCCATCTCAACATGGTTTTTTTAAAGCGAGGTCATGCTTAACAAATATGTTATGTTTTTTGGAATACATCACTAAGTGGGAAGATAAGGGATCACCAGTAGATATCGTCTACTTAGATTTTCAAAAAACTTTCAACAAAGTACCACATCAAAGATTACTGCTTAAACTAAAGGCCCATGGCATAGGAAATGGTGTCATAAACTGGATAGAACAATGGCTGATTGACAGAAGACAACGGGTAGTAGTTGAAGGGGTGGCTTCAAACTGGAAATCGGTATTGAGTGGGGTACCACAGGGATCAATATTAGGACCTATATTATTCTTAATATATATCAACGATTTGGATGATGAAATAACAAGCAAGGTGTTGAAATTTGCGGATTATACAAAAGTGTTTAGAAGGATTAAAAATGATGGAGATAGACAACCTTTACAAGATGATCTTGACAGGTTGATCAAATGATCTGAAAAGTGGCAAATGCTGTTCAATTTTGGGAAATGTAAATGCCTCCACACAGGACATGGGAACGAAGAGGTAGAGTATACACTGGGGGGTACTGTACTAAGTACTACTGTAAAAGAAAAGGACTTAGGGTTAACCATTAGTGCTGATTTGAAGGTTTCAGAGCAGCGCGGAATTGCAGCTTCAATGGGAAATCAAATTTTTGGATTAATTAGGCGAAACATAACGTATAAGGAAGAAAGAGCTAATAATACCTCTGTACAAAACAATAGTTAGGCCTCATTTAGAATATCGTATTCAAGCGTGGAGGCCGTATCGCAGGAAGGACATAGCTATGCTAGAAAGAGTGCAGAGGAGAGCAACTAAAATGATACAAAAACTGAGGGATCTTAGTTACGAAATACGCCTAAAAAATGCGTTTTAACAACACTAGAGACCAGGAGATTGAGAGGAGATCAGATAGAAGTGTTTAAAATATTGAAGGGTTATGAAAATATTGATAGAAATATTTTTGTTTCAGTTAAGAAAGATAGAAGGACTAGAGGACATAAACTTACATTACCAAAGGAGCAGTGTAGATTAGATATAAGAAAGTTCACATTCTCACAAAGGACTCTAAATGAATGGAACAGATTGTCTGCTGATTGTGTGGGCGCTAGTAGCGTGAATATGTTTTTAAAAAAACTCGACACATACCTCAGAGGCTGGATACACATAGATAAAAGGGTTGGACTCTCGATAAGCCAAAGGGCTTCCTTGTCCACCTGCCACCTAGAGTTAATTCTCTGGGTGGCAATCTGGTTAAATCTTGTTCAATCCTTTAACATCGCCTTCCATGTGGGGCGGTCAACGGCCAGCTGCTTGGCCACCTCAAGCGTGAGACCCAGGCCATCCAAATCGTGCTTAACACTGTCGATCCATCGACGGCGATGGCGCCGTTTCCAGCCGGTGTTTTGTTGGTGGAATTGAGTATAATAGAGCGGCAGGGTAGTTTGGGGCCATACGTTGCAGATGGCCGAACCATCGAAGGCGTGGCTGTGTGATGAGTATTGATGTATGCTTCTGACCGGTACGTTCCATGATCGTGTTATTGCTGATGTAATTGAATCACTTTATGTTCTCGAGGCGTCGGAGGCTCTTCAAGACGAAAGCATCGATTTTCTTGGGCTGTTGAATGGTCAGTTGCCAGGTCTCAGAGGCATATGGAAGGATGGAAATGACGAGAGCATTGGACATTTTTAGCTTGGTACCTCGCGAGATGGAACGTCTGCTCTACAGAGCAGTTGACAGTCATTTCATTGCACCCGCTGCTTTGCCTATTCTAACTGCGACCTCGTGGTCGACAGAGCCATCAGCAGATATGATGGAACCCAGGTAAGTAGACTCATCCACAAAGTCGATGGTTTCGCCATTGATGGTGATGGGTTTGAGTAAATCGATGTCTATTGGCCCAGCCGATAGAAATGCCAACATCACTGGTTTTAGAGCAGGGTTCTTTGAGGACGAGGTCAGCACGAGATGTGCAGAAGATGGCAATATCATCTGCATAATCCAGGTCTGTCACGACAGTGTCTCCAAGTCTAATGCCGACGGAAGAACCGGCATTTCTATCAAGTTGTACCATGATATGGTCAATGGTGAGATTGAACAGGTCAGGGGCTACCACACAGCGTTGACGTAAATGGAGCCAATGAAGAAAAGATACGAGGAATCATTACCGATGCGGATACAACTCTCACTGTCGCTGTACAGTAGCTTTAACAATCGGCATAACTTTGGGGGCAGGCCAGTGTTTTGAAGGAGTAACCAGAGGCTCTTGCGGTCAATACTATCAAAAGCAGCAAAAGCAATCAAGATGGTTTAATGAAATTCATTTAACTTTTCGATAATCTGGCGTACAGAGAATATCTGATCAACCGTGGAACGGCCCGGAACGAAACCAGCCTGTCGGACTCTTCTTGTTGACCTAATAACATCAATTTAACGATAGAGCAAGATGAGTGCGAAAAGTTTACCAGGTATCGATAGAAATATCAATCCTCTGTGATTGCTGGATACCAGGCGGTCGCCCTTGTGTTTCCAGAATGGCAGGATGATACCACGTCTCCAATCAGTAGGGATTTCTTCGTTTACCCAAACACAGTTTATGATATTTTGAAGCCACAAAATCATAGAGGGTCCGCCTGAGTTGAGCATTTCAGCGGTGACAGTAGTAATATAGGTGTCCAGCGCGGGCAGTTGTATTAACACTGGTGGAAGCCTATGTTAAGAGATAGAGATTTTGCACCAGACCGCGCATTTTCTACGCTTATGATTGATGCAAATTAGTTCTTTTTGCGCGGTCTGGGGCAAGTGCAAATGACCAATCACGAGCGAGCTGAGCATTGTGGACGTGGCTAGTTATGCAAATGAACTTGGAAAAGTATTTCCGGTCCTATGTTAAAGGATAGGGATTTTCGTTCAGACTGCTCCCATGTTAAAGGATAAAGATTTTTATCGTAAAGGTATCTGACCACTTTTTATATATTTTTTATCCCATGTTAAAGGATAGGCCATTTTAACCCCATGTTAAAGGATAGGGACTTTTCACCATGTTAAACCATAGGGCATTTTCACCATGTTAAAGCATGGGAGCTATCATGGTAAAGGTACGCGACCACATTTTGAATAAAATATACCGAACAATATTTGAATATGTCACACACGAGATTGCTTGGTCCGTAGGCCGAGGCTCCGCCAAGGGATCGAGCCCTTATTTGGTTAACGATGACATGTCGAAAATGTGGTGTTATAATAAGGCGTAATTTATAACAAAAGGATTATAAATTCAGCGGAGACCGTTTTGTCTGAAATAATGTATGCGAAATGTAGACTACATATAGGACCATGTTATATCAGAACCTATAGCCTCGTTTTTTCGAACAGAGCGACCATTTTGGAATTAGACCTTATAAAACCCGTACTCAAGGCGAGTCTGGAATGTTTGTTTGTTGTGAGTGCGAGCACGCGCACCCTGTATAACATCATCAAACGCGCCGTAATTTTGTACGCAAGGTTGACTTAGTTAAACATATAGTTCTTTGGTTAGCCATTGTTTTGTGTTTTCGTGCTTGAATATAAACTCATCATTTGATGTTATGGACAGTGACGTTATAGCGAGTGAACAATTACCCTGTTAACTGGTATGAACTGGTATGAACATGCTATGGCTGCTCCGTGACTGTGTGTTGGAAGAACATCTCGATATTCAGCCCGTAATAAAACATACGAGATACCAGTATTTGTCATACGAGATTAGTACTTACCATCGGACACAGTTGATATCCTGTTTTGTACACAGTTTTGAAGGGGTATTCCCTGTTCAAGTCTCATCTATTTAAATAAACACGCTATGTGCGATGCGTAATGTCGACTCGGCGGCCTTGACACCAAAGACCGTATATCAATACAAGACGGTGCAGCGCTCGCTATGTACATTGTCCGAGGAAAGTGAAGGGTTATGATAGAACAGTACAGGCACATAATAACCTCCCAGATAAGATGTACCAGTATTTAAATAATTTACCGTATTAACGATCAAGTGTATAAATGCCCATTAGAACAACTATACTGTAGTGTTTAAAGTTATGCTTCTTTGGTAAAACCTTTCAAACTTGGGCGTGAGCGTGAGCGTGTGCACCCTGTATGACATTATTAAACTATACATTGCTACGTATAGTAATTGTGTGTGCGAGGTGAGTTGGTTATACAGGTAGTGCTTTGGTTAGCCATAGTTTAGAACTTGTGCACTTGAACATAATTCCAGCATGTGGCGTTATGGTCAGTGACGTGTTGTTACAGCGAGTAAAAAATGCCCGTGTAAAATGTCATTCTAGAAGTTTGTATTATCAGGTAGCGCTTTTTGGTTAGCCATTGTTTTGAGCTTTCGCAGGTTCTGGTAGTTATGGAGCGTGACATGTAAATACGTTTGTGTTGTAATAAACTTTTCAAACCTTATCTTGTGTCTTTTTCATAGTGTAATGCAAAGCATACGTTGGGAATTTTAATCATTACTAAGGTCATTGATTTGCGTAAAACAAGTTCGTGTACGATATGCAAGACACACGGACAGTACCATAGATCAACCTTAACCAAACTAAGACGACAACGGAACTAGTACGTTGTATGAATTGAACTCAGACTAACTAGTTGTACAAACGAAACACAAACTTAGCCGAACACGCTGTACGAATTGAACTCAGACCAACTAGTTGTACAAACGAAACAGGATGCTTTGACCAACAAGCGGCACGAATCGAACTCAGACCAACTAGTTGTACAAACGAAACACGATGCTTTGACCAACACGCGGCACGAATTGAACTCAGACCAACTATTTGTACAAACGAAACACACACTTAGCCGAACACGTGACACGAATTGAACTCAGACCAACTAGTTGTACAAACGAAACACGATGCTTTGACCAACACACCGCACGAATCGAACTCAGACCAACTAGTTGTACAAATGAAACACGATGCTTTGACCAACACGCCGCACGAATCGAACTCAGACCACCTAGTTATACAAACGAAACAAAAACTTAGCCGACCACGCGACACGAATTGAACTCAGACCAACTAGTTGTACAAACGAAAAACAAACTTAGCTGAACACGTGACACGAATTGAATTTAGATCAACTAGTTGGACAAACGAAACACTATAATTTGACAAACACGCTGCACGAATTGAACTATAGATAAACTTAGCCGAACACGTGACACGAATTGAATTCAGACCAACTAGTCAGACAAACGAAACAATATAGTTTGACCAACACGCAGAACGAATCGAACTCAGACCAACTAGTTGTGCAAACGAAACACTGAACTTAGCCCAACAGGTCGGACAAATAGACGGGTTACAGTGTGAGATTCCATCAAAAAGATGGCATTTCAGGCAATTAGACGGGTTACAGCGTGAGACTCCATCAAAAAGATGGAATTTCATGCAATTCGACGTGTTACAGCTTGAGATTCCATCAAAAAGATGGAATTTCAGGCAATTCGACGTGTTATCGTGTGAGATTCCATCAAAAAGATGGAATTTCAGGCAACTAGACGGGTTACAGCGTGAGATTCCATCAAAAAGATGGAATTTCAGGCAATTCGACGTGTTATCGCGTGAGATTCCATCTTTTTATAGTAGTAGTATTCATAGTAGTAGTAGCAGAGTAGTAGTCGTAGTACTAGTAGTAGTAGACGTAGTAGTAGTAGTAGTAGTAGTACTACGTAGTAGTAGTAGTAGCAGAGTAGTAGTCGTAGTAGTACTCGTAGTAGTAGTAGTAGCAGAGTAGAAGTCGTAGTACTAGTAGTAGTTGTAGTAGTAATAGTAGCAGAGTAGTAGTCGTAGTAGTAGTAGCAGTGTAATAGTAGTAGAGTAGTAGCCGTACTAGTAGTAGTCTTAGTAGTAGTAGCAGAGTAGCAGTCGTAGTACTACTAGTAGTAGTATTAGTAGTAGTAGTAGTAGTAGTAGTAGTAGTAGTAGCAGAGTAGTAGTCGTAGTAGTAGCAGAGTAGTAGTCGTATTATTAGTAGCAGAGTAGTAGTCGTACTACCAGTAGTAGTCGTACTAGTCGTAGTAGTAGTACTAGCAGAGTAGTAGTCGTAGTACTGGTAGTAGTACTAGTAGTAGTAGTAGTAGTAGTAGCAGAGTCGTAGTCGTAGTAGTAGCAGACTAGTAGTCGTAGTAGTAGTAGTAATTGTAGTAGTAGTAGCAGAGTAGTAGTCGTAGTAGTAGTAGTAGTAGTAGTAGTAGTAGCAGAGTAGTAGTCATAGTACTAGTAGTAGTACTAGCAGCAGAGTAGTAGTTGTAGTTGTAGTAGTAGTAGTAGTCGTAGTAGTAGCAGAGTAGTAGTCGTAGTACTAATAGTAGTACTAGCAGCCGAGTAGTAGTAGTAGTCGTTGTAATGGTAGTAGTAGTAGTAGTAGTAGTTGTAGTAGTAGTAGCAGTAGTACTACCAGCAGAGAAGTAGTCGTAGTAGTAGTAGTAGTAGTAGTAGTAGTAGTAGTAGTAGTAGTAATAGACACACAACATACACAACATACACAACATACACAACATTCACAACACACACACACAACACACGCACACACCAAACACTTAGATCAACGAGCGACATTAAACTCACCCACTCACTCATTCTCAGTGAGTGAGTGAGTGAGTGATTGAGTGAGTGGATGAGTTTAATGTCCCTCGTTGATCTAAATGATTGGTGTGTGCGTGTGTTGTGTGTGTGTTGTGAGTGTTGTGTATATTGTGTATGTTATGTATATTGTTGTGTATGTTGTGTGTCTATTGCTACTACTACTACTACAACAACTACTACTACTACTACTACCATTACAACGACTACAACTACTACTGTGCTGCTAGTACTACTACTAGTACTATGACTACTACTCTGCTACTACTTCTACTACTACGACTACTACTACCTACTACTAGTACTACTACTACTACGACTACTACTCTGCTACTTCTACTACTACGACTACTACTACTAGTACTACGACTACTACTCTGCTACTACTATTAATACTACTACTACTAGTAGTACTTCTACCAGTACTACGACTACTACTCTGCTAGTACTACTACTACGACTACTACGACTACTACTGGTACTACGACTATTACTCTGCTACTACTACTACGACTACTACTCTGCAACTACTACGACTACTACTCTGCTACTACTACTACTACTACTACTACTACTACTACTAGTTCTACGACTGCTACTCTGCTACTTCTACTACGACTACTACTACTACGGCTACTACTATACTACTATTACTACTACTACTACTACTACTAGTACTACGACTACTACTCTGCTACTACTACTACGTAATACTACTACTACTACTACTACTACTACGTCTACTACTACTAGTACTACGACTACTACACTGCTACTACTACTACGACTACTACTACTACTACTACAAAAAGATGGAATCTCACGCGATAACACGTCGAATTGCCTGAAATTCCACCTTTTTGATGGAATCTCACGCGATAACTCGTCGAGTTGTCTGAAATTCCATCTTTTTGATGGAATCTCACGCTGTAACACGTTGAATTGCATGAAATTCCATCTTTTTTATGGCATCTCACGCTGTAACCCGACTAATTGCCTGAAATTCCATCTTTTTGATGGAATCTCACACTGTAACCCGTCTATTTGTCCGACCTGTTGGGCTAAGTTCAGTGTTTCGTTTGCACAACTAGTTGGTCTGAGTTCGATTCGTTCTGCGTGTTGGTCAAACTATAGTGTTTCGTTTGTCTGACTAGTTGGTCTGAATTCAATTCGTGTCACGTGTTCGGCTAAGTTTATCTATAGTTCAAATCGTGCAGCGTGTTTGTCAAACTATAGTGTTTCGTTTGTCCAACTATTAGATTGGAGTTCAATTCGTGTCACGTGTTCAGCTAAGTTTGTTTTTCGTTTGTACAACTAGTTGTTCTGAGTTCAATTCGTGCCGTGTGTTCGGCTAAGTTTGTGTTTCGTTTGTATAAATAGGTGGTCTGAGTTCGATTCGTGCGGCGTGTTGGTCAAAGCATCGTGTTTCGTTGGTACAACTAGTTGGTCTGAGTTCGATTCGTTCAGCGTGTTGGTCAAAGCATCGTGTTTCGTTTGTACAACTAGTTGGTCTGAGTTCGATTCGTGCGGCGTGTTGGTCAAAGCATCGTGTTTCGTTTGTACAACTAGTTGGTCTGAGTTCAATTCGTGTCACGTGTTCGGCTAAGTTTGTGTTTCGTTTGTACAACTAGTTGGTCTGAGTTCGATTCGTGCCGCGTGTTGGTCAAAGCATCCTGTTTCGTTTGTACAACTAGTTGGTCTGAGTTCAATTCGTACAGCGTGTTCGGCTAAGTTTGTGTTTCGTTTGTACAACTAGTTTGTCTGAGTTCAATTCATACAACGTACTAGTTCCGTAGTCGTCTTAGTTTCGTTAAGGTTGATCTATGTTACTGTTCTTGTGTCTTGCATATCGTACACGAACTTGTTTTACGCAAATCAATGACCTTAGTATTGACAATACGGATAGTCTCTTTACTTGTGAAGTGCAAGACAATGAGTAAGGTTCCCAACGTATACTTTGCATTACACTATGAAAAAGACACAAGATGAGGTTTGCACAGTTTATTACAACACAAACGTATTTACATGTCACGCTCCATAACTGCAAGAACCAGAGACTAGACATTGGTACAAAGTCTTGCAAAGTATAGTCCTGTACAAGACAAAAGAAAGTTCTTTACAGGTCACCCTCCATTACTGCCAGAACCATTTGTTTCATAGTGTTTCGCTACTGTTTCGAAACGGATTCTTGCAAACAAGTATTGATATTACACAACTGTTCGACTGTCACGTCGGATAGCTTCACACCTGCGTCTAACAAAACACTCAAACAGTCTTTCACCACTGCAGTTGAATTAATGGTCTCGACAGCCTCATCAATGTGCATGCAAATTTGAATGTCATCAGAAGGTTGATCTATGGTACTGTTCGTGTGTCTTGTATACCGTACACGAACCTGTTTTACGCAAATCAATGACCTTAGTATTGACAATACGGATAGTCTCTTTACTTGTGAAGTGTAAGACAATGAGTAAGGTTACAACGTATGCTTTGCATTACACTATGAAAAAGACACAAGATGAGGTTTGCACAGTTTATTACAACACAAACGTATTTACATGTCACGCTCCATAACTACCAGAACCTGCGAAAACACAAAACAATGGCTAACCAAAGAACTATCTGTTTAACTAAGTCAACCATTGCGTACAAAATTACGGCGCGTGGCCGTTTGATGATGTTATCAGGGTGCGCGTGCTCGCATTCACAACAAATAAACATGTCCAGACACGCCTTGAGTATGGGTTTTATAAGAGATATCAAAGGTCTAATTCCAAAATGGTCGCTCTGTTAGAAAAAACGAGGCTATAGGTTCTGATATAACATGATCCTATATGTAGTCTACATTTCGTATACATTATTTTAGACAAAACGGTCTCCGCTGAATTTATAATCCTTTTGTTATAAATTACGCCTTATTATAACACCACATTTTCGACATGTCATCGTTAACCAAATAAGGGTTCGATCCCTTGGCGGAGCCTCGGCCTACGGACCAAGCAATCTCGTGTGTGACATATACAAATACTGTTCGGTATATTTTATTCAAAAAGTGGTCGCGTACCTTTACCATGATAGCTCCTATGCTTTAACATGGTGAAAATGCCCTATGCTTTAACATGGTGAAAAGTCCCTATCCTTTAACATGAGGTTAAAATGGCCTATCCTTTAACATGGGATAAAAAAATAATAAAAAAAGTGGTCAGATACCTTTACGATAAAAATCCTTATCCGTTAACATGGGAGCAGTCTGAACGAAAATCCCTATCCTTTAACATAGGACCGGAAATATTGTTCAAGCTGATTTGCATAACTAGCCACGTCCACAATGCTCAGCTCGCTCGTGATTGGTCATTTGCACTTGCACCAGACAGCGCAAAAAGAACTAATTTGCATCAATCATAAGCGTAGAAAATGCGCGGTCTGGTGCAAAATCTCTATATCTTAACATAGGCTTCCACCAGTGTTAATACAACTGCCCGCGCTGGACCACCTATATTACTACTGTCACCGCTGAAATGCTCAACTCAGGCGGACCCTCTATGATTTTGTGGCTTCAAAATATCATAAACTGTGTTTGGGTAAACGAAGAAATCCCTACTGATTGGAGACGTGGTATCATCCTGCCATTCTGGAAACAAAAGGGCGACCGCCTGGTAAAAAGCAATCACAGAGGAATAATATTTCTATCGATACCTGGTAAACTTTTCGCACTCATCTTGCTATATCGTTAAATTGATGTTATTAGGTCAACAAGAAGAGTCCAACAGGCTGGTTTCGTTCCGGGCCGTTCCACGGTTGATCAAATATTATCTGTACGGCAGATTATCGAAAAGTTAAATGAATTTCATTAAACCATCTTGATTGCTTTTGCTGCTTTTGATAGTATTGACCGCAAGAGCCTCTGGTTGCTCCTTCAAAACACTGGCCTGCCCCCAAAGTTATGCCGATTGTTAAAGCTACTGTACAGCGACAGTGAGAGTTGTATCCGCATCGGTAATGATTCCTCGTATCTTTTCTTCATTGGCTCCATTTACGTCAAGGCTGTGTGGTAGCCCCTGATCTGTTCAATCTCACCATTGACCATATCATGGTACAACTTGATAGAAATGCCGGTTCTTCCGTCGGCATTAGACTTGGAGACACTGTCGTGACAGACCTGGATTATGCAGATGACATTGCCATCTTCTGCATATCTCGTGCTGACCTCGTCCTCAAAGAACCCTGCTCTAAAACCAGTGATGTTGGCATTTCTATCGGCTGGGCCAATAGACATCGATTTACTCAACCCCATCACCATCAATGGCGAAACCATCGACTTTGTGGATGAGTCTACTTACCTGGGTTCCATCATATCTGCTGATGGCTCTGTCGACCACGAGGTCGCAGTTAGAATAGGCAAAGCAGCGGGTGCAATGAAATGACTGTCAACTGCTCTGTAGAGCAGACGTTCCATCTCGCGAGGTACCACGCTAAAAATGTCCAATGCTCTCGTCATTTCCATCCTTCCATATGCCTCTGAGACCTGGCAACTGACCATTCAACAGCCCAAGAAAATCGATGCTTTCGTCTTGAAGAGCCTCCGACGCCTCGAGAACATAAAATGATTCAATTACATCAGCAATAACACGATCATGAAACGTACCGGTCAGAAGCATACATCAATACTCATCACACAGTGACGCCTTCGATGGTTCGGCCATCTGCAACGTATGGCACCAAACTACCCTGCCCCTCTGTTATACTCAATTCCACCAACAAAACACCGGCTGGAAACGGCGCCCTCGCCGTCGATGGATCGACTGTGTTAAGCACGATTTGGATGGCCTGGGCATCACGCTTGAGGTGGCCAAGCAGCTGGCCGTTGACCGCCCCACCCGGAAGGCGATGTTAAAAGATTTAACAAGATTTAACCAGATTGCCACCCAGAAAATTAACTCTAGGTGGCAGGTGGACAAGGAAGCCCTTTGGCTTATCGAGAGTCCAAACCTTTTATCTATGTGTATCCAGCCTCTGAGGTATGTGTCGATTTTATTTTTAAACAAATTCACGCTACTAGCGCCCACACAATCAGCAGACAATCTGTTCCATTCATTTAGAGTCCTTTGTGAGAATGTGAACTTTCTTATATCTAATCTACACTGCTCCTTTGGTAATGTAAGTTTATGTCCTCTAGTCCTTCTATCTTTCTTAACTGAAACAAAAATATTTCTATCAATATTTTCATAACCCTTCAATATTTTAAACACTTCTATCTGATCTCTTCTCAATCTCCTGGTCTCTAGTGTTGTTAAAACGCATTTTTTAGGCGTATTTCGTAACTAAGATCCCTCAGTTTTTGTATCATTTTAGTTGCTCTCCTCTGCACTCTTTCTAGCATAGCTATGTCCTTCCTGCGATACGGCCTCCACGCTTGAATACAATATTCTAAATGAGGCCTAACTATTGTTTTGTACAGAGGTATTTTTAGCTCTTTCTTCCTTATACGTTATGTTTCGCCTAATTAATCCAAAGATTTGATTTCCCTTTGAAGCTGCAATTCCGCACAGCTCTGAAACATTCAAATCAGCACTAATGGTTAACCCTAAGTCCTTTTCTTTTACAGTAGTACTTAGTACAGTACCCCCTAGTGTATACTCTACCTCTTCGTTCCCATGTCCTGTGTGGAGGCATTTACATTTCCCAAAATTGAACAGCATTTGCCACTTTTCAGACCATTTGATCAACCTGTCAAGATCATCTTGTAAATGTTGTCTATCTCCATCACTTTTAATCCTTCTAAACACTTTTGAATCATCCGCAAATTTCAACACCTTGCTTGTTATTTCATCATCCAAATCGTTTATATATATTAAGAATAATATAGGTCCTAATATTGATCCCTGTGGTACCCCACTCAATACCGATTTCCAGTTTGAAGCCACCCCTTCAACTACTACCCGTTGTCTTCTGTCAATCAGCCATTGTTCTAACCAGTTTATGACACCATTTCCTATGCCATGGGCCTTTAGTTTAAGCAGTAATCTTTGATGTGGTACTTCGTTGAAAGTTTTTTGAAAATCTAAGTAGACGATAACTACTGGTGATCCCTTATCTTCCCACTTGGAGATGTCTTCCAAAAAACATAACATATTTGTTAAGCATGACCTCGCTTTAAAAAAACCATGTTGAGATGGGTTTATCAAGTTTTGTTTAACAAGAAAATCCACCATGTGATCTTTAATTAGACTTTCTAATAATTTAGAAATCACTGATGTTAAACTCACTGGTCTATAGTTCTCTGATTTGTTTCTCGAACCTTTTTTGAATAACGATATAATGTTTGCTTCTTTCCATTCTAAAGGAACCACTCCCTCTTCTAATGACAAGTTAATGACTGTTGCAAGCGGTATGCTAATTTGTTCTACAATGTCCAATAGTAGTTTGGGTGGAATACCATCCACTCCAGGTTATTTATTATCCTTCATAAAGCTTATTTTCATAGCTACCATTTCCGGGGTTACAATTAATTGTCCTAAATAGTCTGAATTTGCCCCCTTGAACTTAGCCTCTGGTACTGGCAGTGAACTAATTTCTTCCCTTGTAAACACTGAACTAAAGTACTCATTCAGGTCTTCTGCCATGAAGAAAACCTCTGATATTATATTTCCAGCACTATCTTCCAGAGGACCGACCTTATCTTGAACTTTCTGTTTGCTTCGAACATACACATAAAAAACTCTAGCTGTCGTGTTTTATATTACTAGCTAATTGTTGTTCATAGCTTCTCTTTGAATTTCTAATTTCAGCTGTAACTTGGTTAAGTGCTTCTTTATAACTGTTGTAGTCTTCATAATTTCCAATACATCTATATGACTTCCACATCATTTTTTATACTTAATTTTTATAATGGCTTCTTTCGATAACTGTTTCTTTTTGGACCGTTATCCTTGTTTTTTGAAGGGTACAAATTTATCGACTGTGCTTTTAATTTCACTATTTAACACATTTTAATGGTTCCCTGTCACAGGGAGTTAGTGTCTACATGAACGCTAAATATTGTGCCATGAGTCATTCATTCACATGTTTTCTCTTCTTTGACATTGTTGACATTGTGTGACGTGCCTCGATGTCCTATGTCGTGTTGGTGCACAACGTGACAGTTGTTGTTGTCAATGCCCGCTAGTTTTTTGCAGCTTTGTTACTTTATTATTGACAGTTCTGTCAACAACATTTGTGAGTTCTGAAATAAAATAAAAGTAAGTGACACCATCAGACCTCGTTTGAAGCAGGCTAAGCATAAACAATAGAGTGTAAAAATAGCGTGGAACACGGGGACAATTTCATTTTGGGGAAACAAGACATATTTGTGGCAAATACACAGTACAGAATAATCGTAATAAAAAACATACAACATACATTCAAATACATTCGAGTCGACGACGTGGTAAATATAAAATGCATCGTAGGAAAACAAAAGAACGTGTATTTATAAGGGACGGGAGTCTCCTACTGAGACTAATTAAAGTCGCTGTCGTAGGAGCCACCCTGAAACGCAACTTTATCGATTATTTGATTTCTCAAGAAAACAATCCCTTGTACTTTTGATGCATTACTACAAGAAAAATGTATATCATATTATATGTTATGTATATTATATATTACACTTTTTACTAAATACACAACTGTACAAATAACTGGTTTTTAAATTAAGTAATATATAACAAACGAGGCACAATTGGCATCCAAAAATATTCCACTTACATATATATAACAGTTTTGAATTGTACACTGCTCAGCAAGAGTAATCAGATAGTAAAGCTTGGAATATGTTGCAAAGACCTATAAACTGTGATTGGTGATGTTGTCCTTAATTAAATCTGGTGCATTACTTGCATGGTAAGTTTTACATTGATACTGGTAGTTTATTGTGTGAATATTTATGGAATAGTTTTAATTCGTGAAAAGTTAGAAGACGTTCTACTTTTAGTAATGTAAGACATCTAACGAGTGCATTGATGTGAACGTGATATTTACTTACTTATAACAAAATATTTACAAACAGTGCATCATAGTAGACAAAATGATTTGGTTTATATTACTTGGTGAAAACATAAAAAAAAAGTGTAAAGAAAATCAATGGTTTGGATTGAACCGGCGTCGCCCGATTGTAAAATAAATGACAAGAAAGCAACGCGTCTACCAACTGAGCTAGCGACATCGACGGAAATTCACTGACTGATTTAAGTTGTTATGATAAATTGTATAACTCCTCCTTCATATATCGATATTCTAGTGATATTATGAAATTATGCACGTTACTTTCTGTAGCTGGATATAATATATGTATGATATGTATGTTTATTGGTGTAGGTTATCTCCGGTTGGTTGCATTCGATATAATGTTTCTGAAAACGAGCCCAAGCTCGGCGAAACCGAGTCGACTTGTAAGCCCATTCGCATCCATTGTTTTGAATAAAATTAGATTCATGTGGAACCGTAAAATAACTGCTTGTTCCTCTATGATGACTAGTGTTTGTATTACATCGGAATATCGCACAATAACTCATTTTGACGATCGTTTCGACCCAAAAGCTATCCTTGTAAACATGCTCTGAATACATGGAAAGGGTCGGCCTTATGCGAGTATGGGTCATATATGTGACGTCACATCTCGGCACCATGAAAAGCACCCACAAAATATGCAAATTCGAAAATGTCCGGCTCCACAACATCAAATGTGGAATTTCTTCCATTTTGTTTGGCTTGGTGGACATGGAACTAGACAGTATGATATAATATAACATGAATTCAAGCAATAGGTGTTTTTATTCCCATTAAGGAACATTTTAAAGATGGTGTGTGTGTCTTTCATTCAGAAACTCCACTCTCGCTACTGAACTCCATGTGGTTTTTAATAACAATGTTTCTGGGACTGAGGGGCAGAGACGAACTCCATGTGGTTTGTAATAACAATGTTTCTGGGACTGAGAGGCAGAGACGAACTCCATGTGGTTTGTAATGACAATGTTTCTGGGACTAAGAGGCAGAGATTAACTGTTTCTGGGACAGAGAGGCAGAGATGAACTCCATGTGGTTTGTAATGACAATATTTCTGGGATTGAGAGGCAGAGATGGACTCCATGTGGTTTGTAATGACAATGTTTCTGGGACTGAGAGGCAGAGATGGACTCCATGTGGTTTGTAATGACAATGTTTCTTGGACTGAGAGGCAGAGATGGACATGTGAAGATGTTATGGGGAGATCTGGAGTTGAGGCAATATGCAGACAGAAGGGAGTACGTTGAATTTACTGAGAGGACAACCAAAACCAGGACGGGGACCAACATCAAAGACAGGAGGGCTTATAATCCCAAGATGTTTCAATCTCCCATTCAAAGTATGCTTCCATGTTACAGCATGATAACAAATGTATGAAACGATTGTATCGTTCAAAGCAAAAATACTAAAAATTATGATGATAATAATATTAATAATGATTATAATAATATTAATAATAACAACTGAAATATTAATAACAATTTCTTGCAGATGATCTCCTATGTCCCATTAGGGTTTACAAGGAATGTAGGAGAAGGAGACCCACGGAGGCTTTGTTTCCTGGAAGCAGGGTGTATTTGGCACTGAACTCCGATTGGAAGGAGACAGGTTTATGGTACAAACGGGCACCGATGGACAAAAACAGACTGGGTTACTTTGCAGATCAATGTGTGAACGAGCAGGACTGACTGCGAGGCATACCAATCACAGTATACGCAGAACAGCAGTTTCGAATATGTTTGAACGAGGGATGCACAAAACAAAAGTGCAGCAATTATCTGGAAATAAGAATGTAGAGAGCCCCGCACAAACTCCTTCAACCAGCAATATGATATGTCATCTACACTATCAACAACGCTAACAAGGTCAACAAATCTCAACCATTTCCAACAATTGATTACAGATCAGTCCAAGTCTTAATATTTTCAGAAACGACACCAGCGTTTACCGCTCCCCGTACGATCACTTCACCTCCTATCACCGACCCTCATCAACTCTGGCTATTGAAGCTACACCACCTGCACAACATTTCGTCGCCACAAGCACACAGTCAACGGACGTGATGAACATTATTAATGATGATGTTCTCATGGACTTTGCCAACGACCCATTCATGGATCTTTCGACTTCTCCCACAAATGTCATCCCTCGCTTTCCTGTTATACAGAACTGTATTTTCAATGGAGCCGATACCATACATTTTGTTACTGGATCGTAAAAAGAACGTTGGTTTTTATTAAAAGAACTTCTGTTGCCAAAATGTATCATACAATATTTGTAATATTATCTCATATTGTTTGATTGTTATTATTCGTATTAAATTAATTAATTTATTTTACGAAGCTTTTTATTGTTGATATGTGATAAATAAGTTATTACATGTCTTGTCTGCATCACGCCCTGTACAATGCCCGCATACCTGTATCAGCCCGAGTCCGAGGGCTGATTCAGGTACATCGGGACATAATACAGAACAAGACATATAATAATATATATACTTATCATGTTGTAGACAATTCAACGTCTAGCCACCTTGTAATAGGGACGTGCAACCAGTAAGATATATCCAAAGAAGCATTTTTATTGAGAAAATCACATTCACGAACACTGTTTTGTGCATGTGTAGCATTTGAAACATTTCACATCGGTACAATTACCCATAAACAACCATATTTAACATACTACTGTTTCTGATCTAATGTCCACACGTATCACACCTTAAATGTACTATGCGAATGTCAACATGTTTTTTTCTTGAACCATTCTTTAAAAATTACTGAGCCCCCACATATTATATCTCAATTGTTTGTTAACATTGCGAGTGCGCATGTCCGACTTAAAATTGCCACTTGTTGTGAACTGGAAGCCACACGTATCACGTTGGCTCCGGTTCATAACGAGAACAGCCACGTGATTTCAATTTCCGGTGTGGATACGGACATTCGTCTTCAGATTACCACTTTTTGAGAAATCTACACCACACATATCACATTTGTAAGGTTTCTCCCCTGTGTGGGTACGGACATGCGTCTTCAAATGTCCACTTTCTAAGAAGCGTGCACCACACGTATCACATTTGTAAGGTTTCTCCCCGGTGTGGGTATGGAAATGCTTCTTCAAATCACCACTTGTCGAGAACTGTACACCACACGTAACACATTTGAAAGGTTTCTCCCCGGTGTGGGTACGGACATGCGTCTTCAAATGACCACTTTCTGAGAAGCGTACACCACACGTATCACATTTGTAAAGTTTCTCCCCGGTGTGGGTACGGAAATGCCTCTTCAAATTACCACTTGTTGAGAACTGTACACCACACGTAACACATTTGTAAGGTTTCTCCCCGGTGTGGATACGGACATGCGTCTTCAGATTACCACTTTTTGAAAACTCTACACCAAACGTATCACATTTGTAAGGTTTCTCCCCGCTGTGGGTACGGACATGCCTTTTCAAATATCCACTTTCTGAGAAGCGCGCACCACACGTATCACATTTGTAAGGTTTCTCCCCTGTGTAGATACGGACATGCGTCTGCAGACTTCCACTTTGTGAGAATTGTGCTCCACACGTATCACATTTGTAAGGTTTCTCCCCGGTGTGGATACGGAAATGCATCTGCAGACTTCCACTATGTGAAAATTGTGCTCCACACATATCACATTTGTAAGGTTTCTCCCCGGTGTGGATACGGACATGCATCTGCAGACTTCCACTATGTGAGAATTGTGCTCCACACATATCACATTTGTAAGGTTTCTCCCCGGTGTGGATACGGACATGCGTCTGCAGACTTCCACTTTTTGAGAATTGTGCTCCACATGTATCACATTTGTAAGGTTTCTCCCCGGTCTGGATACGGACATGCTTCTGCAGATTTCCACGTTGTGAGAATTGTGCACCAAAGGTATCGCATTTTAAGTTTTTTTTTGCAGTGTTTATACGGACATGCGTCTTCAGATTACCACTATTTGAGAACTCTACACCACACTTATCACATTTGTAAGGTTTCTCCCCGGTGTGGGTACGGACATGCGTCTTCAAATGTCCACTTTCTGAGAAGCGTGCATCACTCGTATCACATTTGTAAGGGTTATTCCCGGTGAGGGTACGGACATGCGTCTTCAAATTACCACTTTCTGAGAAGCGTACACCACACGTATCACATTTGTAAAGTTTCTCCCCGGTGTGGGTACGGAAATGCCTCTTCAAATTACCATTTGTTGAGAACTGTACACCACACGTAACACATTTGTAAGGTTTCTCCCCGGTGTGGATACAGACATGCGTCTTCAGATTACCACTTTTTGAAAACTCTACACCACACGTATCACATTTGTAAGGTTTCTCCCCGGTGTGGGTACGGACATGCGTCTGCAGACTTCCACTTTGTGAGAATTGTGTTCCACACGTATCACATGTGTAAGGTTTCTCCCCGGTGTGGGTACGGACATGCTTCTGCAGATTTCCATTTTGTGAGAATTGTGTTCCACACGTATCACATTTGTAAGGTTTCTCCCCGGTGTGGATACGGACATGCTTCTGCAGATTTCCACGTTGTGAGAATTGTGCTCCACACGTATCACATTTGTAAGGTTTCTCCCCGGTGTGCATACGGACATGATTCTGCAGATTTCCATTTTGTGAGAATTGTGCACCAAAGGTATCGCATTTAAAGGTTTTTTTTGCAGTGTTTATACGGACATGCGTCTTCAGATTACCACTATTTGAGAACTCTACACCACACGTATCACATTTGTAAGGTTTCTCCCCGGTGTGGGTACGGACATGCGTCTTCAAATGTCCACTTTCTGAGAAGCGTGCATCACACCTATCACATTTGTAAGGGTTATTCCCGGTGAGGGTACGGACATGCGTCTTCAAACGACCACTTTCTGAGAAGCGTACACCACACGTATCACATTTGTAAAGTTTCTCCCCGGTGTGGGTACGGAAATGCCTCTTCAAATTACCACTTGTTGAGAACTGTACACCACACGTAACACATTTGTAAGGTTTCTCCCCGGTGTGGATACAGACATGCGTCTTCAGATTACCACTTTTTGAAAACTCTACACCACACGTATCACATTTGTAAGGTTTCTCCCCGGTGTGGGTACGGACATGCGTCTGCAGACTTCCACTTTGTGAGAATTGTGTTCAACACGTATCACATGTGTAAGGTTTCTCCCCGGTGTGGGTACGGACATGCTTCTGCAGATTTCCATTTTGTGAGAATTGTGTTCCACACGTATCACATTTGTAAGGTTTCTCTCCGGTGTGGATACGGACATGCTTCTGCAGATTTCCATTTTGTGAGAATTGTGTTCCACCCGTATCACATTTGTAAGGTTTCTCCCCGGTGTGGATACGGACATGCGTCTTCAAATGTCCACTTCGTGAGAATTGTGCTCCACACGTATCACATTTGTAAGGTTTCTCCCCGGTGTGGATACGGACATGCTTCTGCAGATTTCCATTTTGTAAGAATTGTGTTCCACACGTATCACATTTGTAAGGTTTCTCCCCGGTGTGGATACGGACATGCGTCTTCAAATGTCCACTTCGTGAGAATTGTGCTCCACACGTATCACATTTGTAAGGTTTCTCCCCGGTGTGGATACGGACATGATTCTGCAGATTTCCATTTTGTGAGAATTGTGCACCACAGGTATCGCATTTGAAGGGTTTTTTCCCAGTGTGTATACGGACATGAGTCTTCAGCTTTGTAATTTTTGAGAACTGTGCACCACATGTGTCACATTTGAATGGTTTCTCTACAGTACTCGTGTACACATTCACAGACATAATTAAACTGTTTTGTTTCGAACCTTTTCACACACACATTATGTTGTATTGTGCTGTTGTCCTCAATGCACTTTTGCTACAAACACATAATCGTGTTGTAACTAGTGTACATCACATGTGAAGAGTTTCTCATTAGTCCTAGTGTTTACCAAAGTGGCACATTTAGTTTCAAAACAACATTGTTAAAACATTTTCCACAGGTGTCACATTTAAAAATCTTTCTCAATGTGCAGTGTTAAACCTTTCCTCAGAAAAGAATGTTTTCCACGTGTGTCAAACAGAGGTTTCTCAACTGTTTGAGAAAGAAAACGAACCTTTACATTTGCTGCACAACTGTCATACTTGATTGGTTCCCCGTCACAGGGAGTTGATGTCTGCATAAACGCTAAATATTGAGCCATGAGTCATTCCGTCACATGTTTTCTCTTCTTTGTGTTGACATTGTGTGACGTGCCTCGATGTCCTATGTCGTGTTGGTGCATACAACGTGACAGTTGTTTTTGTCAATGCCCGCGAGTTTTTGCAGCTTTGATACTTTATTGTTGACAGTTCTGTCACAAACATTTGTGAGTTCTGAAACAAAATAAAAGTAAGTGACACCATCAGACGTCGTTTGAAAAAAGCTAACTATAAACAACATATAATAAAGAACAGTGTGGAAGACCGGGACAATTGTATTTTGGAGAAACAGGAAATATTTATTTGTCGCAAATACACAATACAGATTAATCATAATAAAAACCATACAATATGTATACCTTCAAGTCGACGAGGTGGTAAATATAAAATGTATGGTAGGAAAACAAAAGAATATGTAAAGAAGGGAAGGGAGACTCCTACTGAGAATAATTATAGTAGGTGTCTTAGGAGCCACTCTGAAAGGCAATTTCATCGATTATTTGATTGATAAAAGAAGACAATCCCTAGTACAATTGGTGCATTACTACAAAATAAATGTACATGATATTATGTCTTATATATATTATATGTTACACATACTAAAAACACAAACGTTGGTTTTTAAATTAAGTAATGTATTACAAAAGTGGCACAGTTGGCACGCAAAGATATCCCTATTAAATATATATATAACAGTTTTGGATTGTACACTGCTCAGCAAGAGCTTTCAGATAGTAAAGCTTGGAATATGTTGCAAAGACGTATAAACTGTGATTGGTGATCTTGTCCTTAATTAAATCTGGTGCATTATTTATTGTGTGTGGCAAACTATACCTGAGGCTCATAGTTTGGCTAATTCATAGTGTACCCTGATTGTATGGATTTTATATTGACCAGTGTAAAAGTTGCGATACTGTTGTTTTGAACTAATGGTAAGTTTTACAGAGATACTGGTAGTTTATTGCATGAATATTTATGGAATAGTTTTAATTCGTGAACATTTAGAAGATGTTCTACTTTTAGTAATATGACTTCTGAACAGTGCATTGGTGTGAGCGTTATATTTACTTACTTATAATTCTCTAACACCCTAGGCCGTTAAACCATAATTTAGATTTGAAAATATGGTAAGTTACCTTTCAGACTCCTATGTTGCTAAGAACGGAGCATTTCGACCTTCCCGCGATCTTCATGGAAGTGTTGAAACGTGACAGTTACCAACATAGTCACATGACGACCGTGAGTGGCGCAGACCAATGCTGATGAAGACGTCGTGAAGACATCGAAAGCTCCGTTCTGAGCAACATAGGACTCGGAAAGGTAACTTACCATATTTTCAAAACTATGAATGTAACCGAGTCCGGAAGCAATTTACATGCTAACATAATTTATATGTGATAATATCAGAGTGTTGTATAACGTAATCTTTATATTCAGAGGTAACACTCGTTTAAGTATAGTTAGGGTACCTGTAGTCCTGGAGCATCTATTTGAGATTTTCTCCATATGACTGCGTCTGTTTAGTTATTCATTAAAGCACTTAGGCCTAGGAAATTTAACTTATCTACCCTATCAATGTTTGTGTTATATATTTGTAGATTTGATGGGTTTATCATATTAATATTTCTTCTACTTGCTTTAAAAATTATATATATTTTGATTTATTTACATTTGTTGATTACACATTCCACATTTTCATTGTTTTAACATTGTACAAAAGAATATAGAGTCCTTGAGAGAGTCTTGTCATCAGCATACATAATATAGTTGAATTTTTGATTAGATTGGGCAGTCATTAATCAAGACTAAGAATAACAAAGGACCTAGAATTGATCCATGAGGTGCGCCTGTTTAGATATTAAGCATTTCAGACTGGGTTTCTTCAATGTCTTTAAAAAAAATAGTTTTTTAATAGATCTACGGCTATTCGTTTTATGCCATGAAACTCAACTTATCTATTAATATTGAGTGGTCCAAGGTATCAAATACTTTTGAAATGTCCAGGTAGATTATTAAAAAGTATGGATAGAGTAAATCCATAGTTGTTAATTGGCAAATGCAGGTGAATGATCCTTTCTAAATTCATATTGGTTATCGTAGATCAGTTTGTCTTTGAAAGAAATATTCAAGCTGGTTATAAATAAATGTTTCGATTGCTTTTGAAAAAGCAGGTAAGATTGATATTGGTCTGTAGTTGCAGAATAGGGTAACATCCCCTTTTTATGAATTGGTATTACTTTGGCTATTTTGAGTTGATCAGGAAAGATACCCGAAGTCAATATTTGGTTTGTGATTAAAGTTAAAGATTTAATAAAAACAGGATTAGTTTACTTTAATACTAGTGAAGAAACACCATCAAATATTATCATCAATTGTTTTAGATAATGTTTCTTGATTAATAAGTTGAAAATTAAATACTTTGTTATGTTTCCATTAAGGTAATGTCTGAACGTTTTGTTGGTAGTGCTGGTTGGCTAAATTTGGGCCAATATTGGTAAAATATGAATTAAATGTTTGCAGTTGATGAATTAAATATGTTTGCAATTGAGAGGGTGGAGCGGAGTGGAATAAGTGGCCACTATCCCAATATGGTTTAATGGAAGTACCGGTACAGTTTTTAAATGATGATACTTACATATATATATGTATGCAAGTAAAATAAACAAATAATAGAGGCTACGCAAAATGTTGTCCATAAATGTAATATCTAACAGTTTGATTGGTAGTGTTTTATTTTGTTGGCTAAATTTTGGCCAATATTGGTAAAATCTGACTTAAATATGTTTGCAATTGAGAGGGTAGAGCGGAGTGGAATAAGTGGCCACTACCCCCATTATGGTTTAACAGGCAGCATCGAAGTACCGGTACAGTTTTTAAATGGTCCTACTTACACATATATGACGTATGGAAGTAAAATAAACAAATAATAGAGGCTACCCAGAATAATCGAAATCCCTCTCGTGCAAAATAATGTTATAATATTACTAAAACGTTCTCAATGAAAGTTGTGGCGGGATTTACTATGAAGTGTGAATTATATTTTGATGTATTAATATTAGACAGATTTGTAGACATTGTACCATCTCCATGCATTATACATCATAAAACTGAACAGGTCACAGTAGTCTGGTTGATCATATACATTTCTGCTCAAACTAATTATAAATTTGATTTATAATGGCTTGTATAACTTTTGATAGTGCTGATTAGAACAATTATATATATTGTTGAAATTTGATATACTGCGTTTATATATTTCATTGCTATTTTATATATTATTAAGATTTTATTATATGTTTTGTGTTTAGGCAATGACATTATGGTACATGTAGTAGTAATAGTAATTGTGGTAGGTTTGTATAATCTCCAGGAATTCTTTCTGAGTACTTGTTTGATATTGAAATCGAAGTCTTTGGTATATAAACCGTTAGTCTGATATAGCAGTCACTACTCAAATGCTGGACCATAGGAGTATGAATGTTCAACAATATATATATATATTAATATATATATATATATATATATATATATATATATATAGATATAATATGCATTAAGCACAGGGCATATGATTCGGAAAAGTAATCTAATTAAGCATTTGTTACCGCTTTACAGTGGAAATTAAATGTGAAATAAACAACATGTTAAACCTATAATATACAAACAATAATAGTAAAATACAATATTAAACATTTCCATGCAACTACCAAAACTGAAATGTTTGCTTATCAACTGCTGTGCCATGTAATGCTGTATTGAGGAATAATAAAGCTTGACACACATTTCAAATAGCTGTGTTTATGCTTACGGTAGCCAAGGTGCAACGATAGAAATAAAATGTCTTCAAAACACCGAACGATTCATTTTGGTAAAATCCCTTTGCAGTAGTTACACATGTATATGAAATTGTTACATTATGTCATTTTACCAATTATTGCAAGAATGTACTAGATTTTAAAATGAGCACTAGAATAGTTATATTTAAAATTATAAATACTCACCATTTTGTAAAGAGAACAATACAAACACTTAAAACTACATAATGCTTTATGTTTGCCGGGTGGATTTAAATTGGCCCAGGGAGAACAATATATGGATAGTTCATATCTAAGTAAGTTATATATATTCTATGATGATGCATTATTTTTAAGCCATAAAATCTATCTCCTCATTATGTTGTGGTTTTGTTTTCCCATGCATCAGTTACACATATGTATGCACCGGCATAATTAATATTTAAAAAATTATAAATTGTATATTTTGTAACGTTATCATATAGTTACAGAGCATATGTGATGATTAGTTTTACCTTTGGTATTTACTAATATTTAGAAAATATGTTGTATTAGAAAAGTGATAAATGCATAATAATAACAATTATATTTAATATTGCCCATGTAAAATGATGCGACAAGTAGTTTATGCATTATGTAGCTGATTTCACGATTCTTTTTCAGGCAGCAGGCTAGGGCTAGACTATATAGAGGGTGTGCGTGTGACGTCACCATTTTTGCGGTCTGCCATCTTGGAGTACAAGCGCTGGAGTACAGACCGCCCCGCGCGCACCCGCATTGTGAATGTTCACTGATGCAGTAAATCTTTTCTTTTTATCGTTACACCGTTATTCGCGAAGGATGGTAAACTTTTGTGGAGTATTTGCTTGCGGCAAACGAGCTGACAGAGACAGTCATTTGTCGTACTTCAGACTGCCCACAATTCGCCATACGCAGGGGGAACAAACTCGACAACTTTCGGAGGAACGACAGCGTGTCTGGCTTTCCAACATAGGCCGGTCAGACATTAAGCCGTCCAACTACCCATACACTCGTGTATGCTCGTTGCACTTTGTGACTGGTAAGTAAGATTAATGTTAAGGCCGTGTAAATTATTAAATGTTACATACATAAAATGAAGTCAGGTTTATGTAACTAACAGCCTCTCTATCTAACAATAACAGCCTGTGACTGTGTCGGCCATGCCCATGCCATGGGCATGGCTTTGCCTTGGCTTTGCCTATCACCTATGGCTATGCTATTGGCTGTGTTGTGCCATAAATTCCATAGCAACCATAGCCTATGTAATTGATTGACTAGCAAATTTATAAACATAGAATTATACACTTCTTTATTAATACAATATAATAAAAAATATAACATTGACTGAGTAACACTAACATTTTATACAGTAAAATACCTGCTGAAAGTTTTATGGATGTATTAGTCACAATTTGTATTGTGTATCAATGCTACAGTGGGTTTTAAGCCATAAGACAATTTCAATACACATTACATATTTATTAAATATTCTCAGTGCATGTTTTAATGTGTTTTATATATTGTTTTGTAGGCAAGCCTGCCAGTTTGTATGACAAAACAAACTGTGACTGGGCACCCACCATAAACCTTGGCCACGACAAGCTCAAGCCGTCAGATGGAGCAACCAGTTTGTCACGATATGAGCGCAAAGTTGATCGTGCTGCTAACAGAGCTCGCCTAGACATGGCCAACACACTACTGTCCATGCAGACCTCCTTAGTGGAAGACCGGGCACATGATGTAGTACCACCAGCAGCGGACGATGATACAAAAGAGTGTCAGACTGATATGAGTGGGGATGTGGTGCGTGGAATGGAGGAAGAGATGAGGAGGCTGACGCTAGAGAACAGCAGCTTAAAGCTGGAGTTGGCATCTGCAAAGCTGACTGAGTGCAGCTTAGCCGGCAATGACAACAAAGTGAATTTTCTTTCCGGCCTTCCAACTCACTACATCCTCATGCAGCTGTACAACTTTGTGTCACCGCGTCTAAACGAAACACACAGATCATCCCTGACCAAGTTTCAGCAGTTATTGATGACATTGATGAAGCTCCGCCTGAATGTGTCGAATGAACTGTTGGGTTTTCTGTTCAACGTCAGACAGTCGACCGTCTCAAGAATTTTCTTGAACACACTTGATGTTCTGTACGTCATGATGCAGCCACTAATTATATGGCCAGGACGAGATGAGTTGAGGAAGACGATGCCGATGGAGTTCCGGCGTTATCTCGAGTCAAAAGTTGTGGTAATCATTGACTGTTTCGAGGTGTATATCGATACACCATCAAACTTGGAAGCAAGGTCACTGACTTGGTCTTCCTACAAGCATCACAATACGGTGAAGTTCCTCATAGGAATTACGCCACAAGGGACCATTTCCTTCTTGTCGAGAGCTTGGGCTGGCCGAGTCAGTGACAAGTACCTCACCGAACACTGTGGTTTCCTCGACCACCTCCTCCCAGGTGACGTTGTGATGGCCGACAGAGGGTTTGATGTGAATGACAGTGTGGGACTGATGATGGCAACCATCAAAATGCCTGCCTTCACAAAGGGGAAGAGCCAGATGCCAGCAGTTGAGCTTGAACGATCACGAAAACTCGCTCATCTGCGAATCCACGTTGAGCGTGTTATTGGCCTGCTTCGTCAGAAGTACACCTTTCTGGGAGAAACAGTGCCAATTGACTTTCTCTTCGTCAATGATGAAAAAGGAATCACCACGATTGACAAAATAGCCACTGTCTGCTGTGCACTTACAAACTTGAATGGGCCCATCGTTCCATTTGACTAGTGAGATTGCACAATGGTAGGAGATGGCATGTGTGGAATGATATCCAAGAAAAAAATAAAAATAAAAAAAAATAGCATGTCTGACATGTCTGCGGTTTTTCATTTTACGTGAAAACCCTAGCTGCACTGATGAGTCCTGGGGGGACGAAACATGTCTGTTTAATATTAGTTGCTGTATAGCACCAGGTAGCTATAATTTTGTGTAAAGACTAAAGCTTCTGGTAAGAATAACATTTACAAATTTTATTATAATTAACTTTTGAATGGAAAACAATAAATGTTTGAAATTACATGTGTAAATAAACATGCTCTAAAAATAAATACACATTTACATTATTTTTGGTTGATATTTTATATATCTGGATTTTAGGTTGAACCTGATTATATCAATATAGACACCAAAAGGAGTAATTATTGTTGTGATGAAAGTGGTATGCTGTAATTGGTGTCACTGTGATTGATATGAATATATATATATTGTAATTGCACCTGTCTGTTAGTAACATGTTTCGTCCCCTCAGGACTCATCAGTGCAGCTAGGATTTTCATGTGAAATGAAAAACTGCAGACATGTCAGACATGCTATTTTTTGTGTTTTTTTCTTTTTTCTTGGGCATTCATGATTCAGCGTTTCTCCATTCTCTGTTTGCGTTTGTTCTTTCGGCATTCAGGGCAAAACCACTTTCCCTTTGGTTCCGACAGCACACCCACACACATGTAGTGAAACCATTCATACTGACAGCTGTCACTGTCACAGGCCACCATCTCGCCACACTCCTCCTTTCGGCAGTAACACCACACTGCTTGTACAGCCTCACCAGTGTTCACAGTGTCCGAGTTCACAGCACAGCCAACCAGGGGTGGACGTGTGTGGCATTTTCCCAGCAGTTCAGGTAGCACACCTACTCGGAAGAAGTGTCGGGCTTTTGGTACCATCTCTTCCCAAAGAATGTTATCCTTGTAGATGCGCTCGCAGTGATAGGACCTCTGTGTCCACACAACAAAGTCTCCATAGCTGTGCCCACACACAAACAGCTGACACTGTACCTGGTAGTAGTAGGCATGTCCTTTTTGTAAGTGTAGGGTGCCATCTGCATTCTTTGCCAAACATGTGGCGCCTTCCTTTACCTCACTCAGGACCTCGTCACGCACGAGGTAGGGGCACTTCACCTCGAGACTGCCTTCCCCACAGCAGTCACATCGGACGACTCCATCGGGAGAAGCCCCAATCTCTGGATATCGGTTGTGGATGACTAATCCAGAGTCCCGCATGGAGAAGTTGGCATGCCCGGTCATCGTCTTGCGATAAGCAGCCTTCGCAACGTTCTCATGCTTGATGCCCCATCGTATGGCTGGTGTGGTCAGGTGTCGATCCGGGTAGCAGATGTCCTTGATCGCAATTGGTGCTGGTTGAGAGGGGTCGGTGTGGCACACTTTGTGAAACCTTGATGCAGTCACCCTGCCAGCCCTGAACTTTGGCCACAGTCGTGAGTTGGCCTGAGCCCTTGTCGCCATCTCCACTGCCTCCGCCTGTTGAAGTGTGACAGCCAACGTGACAGACGAACACTTCTCCAGGACGACATGGAACGGCTGTTTGTACAGCTCATCCTGGAACATGTCCGAAAGCACTGCTGGAAAATTTACCTGGGCCTGTTTGGGAACAAACCCATCACTGTACGGAGGCAGAAGGGACAACACAACAGGCTTTGTGTCACCCAGGCTAAGTCCATGGAAAAAGCTGTCAAGCTCAGCATGACTTGGTGCGGCGATGTTCTTTGGTTGACGAACCCGAGACGAGACTGGCGACCCACTGGTAATGGCTTCGTCCAGTTGCTTTTTTTTGGGTCAAGGCTGACGTGAAATCGATTTCACCAACCTCTCTGTAACGAACCTCTCGGTGAGTTGCTGGCAGCAGCCAATAAGCTGGCTCTTGCGTCACAGTCTTGCTGTCACGGATCTTCACGGTAGTATCCACCGCAAAGAGAAGTGTGGCGATGTGAGTGCAGGCCTCACCCAACCCAGCCATGCAGTCACAATGGGCGGTGCAGACAGTCCCAGCTTTATCTGCGATGATCCATGGCTGCAATGGCTTTTCGCGAAGTCTCTGCGAATGAAGTACCTGTCAAACAGTGTAAAATTTTAGTACGGTGCAAACTAAATTTAGAATTGTTGACAATGTTATACATGCAAAAATTATGGCCTTAAAATACATAAATATATAGCTGTAAGGACTTAAGTCATGGTTGTACCTACTTATCTTCTGCATAACAAAGTTGATGCATAAAGCAATTAATAATAAAAACAGTACTTAATAAAAAATATATCCAGCCTTTTATGCTTATAAATATAGGGACCTACTATTTATAGTTACACAATAGCCATAGGCATAGCCCCATAGGAAAAAGGGCATAGCCATAGGTATAATTGCATGCACATATTTTATTGCAATTAATTTTATAGTCATTCTCATTAAGCTATTGTAATATTATTAATAGGGGGACTACCTACTTATCAAAACTAGATGTCTAAATTTACTGAAATCAAAACTTACTTTCGCTCGTACAATGTGGCAGCCATTTTTCACAAAAACCGCCACATCGCTTATCCATCCTGACGTCAGCTGGTTGTACGACTCTAGGCTCTTCCACGCCTTCATGTCTTCCTTGGTGTAGAAAGATTTGTTAAAAATCAAGTAGTTCACTATGTCTGGGTATGATACAGCTGGGAAGCATGCTTCCTTCTTAGACCATGCCGAATTCGGCAAAGAATACGGATCAACGCTATCAACGATTCGTAACTTATCTAAATACCTCTGCTTTGTCAACACATCTAATGTGTCAACATACGGAACTTTAACTGTCTTTGAAGCCATACTGCGCGGTGCAACGACAAAGAAAACAATTTAGCGGCTCAGTGAACACACACAATGCGGGCGGTTGCGAACGGTTCGCTTGTACTCCAATATGGCCGCTGGGGGTTGTGTGCACGCATAGTGCTGACGTCATTAGACACCCTCTATAGTCAATTTCAGACCAGGCAGTTTTTAGATTTGTTTTTTAAACATTATATTCTTAATTACGTTTGACTGTTTGAGTATCATGGTACAAGTAAAACACAATTGGGTCAATTGTTGCATACCAACCAAACACGCCGCACATGTGACGTGTGAGTGTGCAACTGGATCTCGGGATGAATAACCCGTTTATCGCTCACATAAAAAAATTCTATCGCCAACAACTCACTCAACTAACAGATTCGAGTAATGTGATGGGTTGCAATGTACAGATTAACGACATAATTATACCTTTAGTACATTGACCAACACTGCTTCTAAAGTATACGTGTTAGTCCAAGAAGGAACTGCAATTGCAAAGTCGACGATTACAAAATGCGTGTATATGACCTCGATCATCTACGCAACGTGGCGCCACCATTTGTGTCGACTAATATAACCAGACTCCGTAAGGTTGAGCCACCGCTGGGCCCTACGCAACCACAATGTTTCATTTTCCCTCAGAGGAAGTGTAGCGAAAAATCCTGCTGTTGATACTGGTGAACCGACCCTTAATTTGCATGTCCGCAACTAGAAGTTCGTTGTATAAAGAAATGCTGCCCTATTCTAAAGAAATCTAATCGCGGTCTTCAAGCTTTATTATGAATATTTCCAACAGGATGGGTGTAAAATTATTAGAATGTTGTTCATCTGAGACATTTGGAAGAAGGATATATATGGAAATAGTTATACATGCTAGCCAACTAATGTACTGTATGTTGTATTCAGCACAAATAATCTACAAACTGCCAAAACACATATGTGGTGCAAAATAATTTAGATTTGTTTAGAGTTAGTTAAAATATTGTACCAAAAAATAATAATGTGTTCTGGTAGACGTATAAAATAACACACACACGCACGCACGCACGCACACACACACATATACAGTATATTATATAACATGTAAATACGTACATACGTTATACACATACTAAATTGTGTGGTGCACAATGCACATGCGACATTCATCAATGTATACACATACATAATATAATTAGACTACTAGTGTAAAACACATTACCATCACAAAAAAGGAGTCGCCAAATTATTTAATGACTTAAAAACAAACAAATCAACAGGACCCGACCAGGTGCCAGCCAGAATCGAAGGTCGTGCGGCAGTATTTTATAGCTGTAGGATTTTTCGCCCCTTCGTCCAGTCGTCTCCTCGCGAAAAAACTGTACTTCCAGGCAAGAGCATTACTGGTCGGTCCGGCAGTATTTTTAGCGGCAAGATTTTACACCACAGAGGTAGCCAGATTCTGGTCATCCGCACTAAATGTTGATAAGTTCAGCTCCGCCCATTCGATATATTTTTGAGACTCTTTTTCAATTGCTGCATATCATACATTTATATAATTTTCTGATACCTGGAGACTTATTCATTTATTAATAAATAAGGGAGCGAACCATTGTAACCGTTATGTTTTAAGGATCTGATTAGTTAATATTGAATGACACGAGAACACAGAAATTTTCGAAAACAAATCAAATTACAAAATATGTATCTATTGTTACATATCTAAATACCATTAAAGTATGTATTACTGTTATTAACATTAATCATATTGAATACGATATAACATATTGCCTATATAATGTTGCACATATTTCTAATATTATATATGTATGTATGTATATATATATATATAAATATATATATATATATATTATATATATATATATATATATGTATATAATATGCATTAAGCACAGGGAATATGATTCGGAAAAGTAATCTAATTAACCGCTTTACAGTGGACATTAATTGTGAAATAAACAACATGTTAAACCTATAATATACAAACAATAATAGTAAAATAAAATATTAAATATTCCCATGCAACTACCAAAACTGAAATGTTTGCTTATCAACTGCTGTGCCATGTAATGCTGTATTGAGGAATAATAAAGCTTGACACACATTTCAAATAGCTGTATTGATGCTTACAGTAGCCAAGGTGTAACGATAGAAATAAAAAGTCTTCAAAACACCGAACGATTCATTTTGGTAAAATCCCTCGCAGTAGTTATACATGAGTAGTAGTCGTGTGGTATTTGGCCCCGTGTAAAAAGGTCATGCACTCAAGATCAAAGGAAGATCAAAGGAATAGGCTCCGCCCCACAATTTTTTCCTAAAAAATTAGCACCTATAGAGAAAAAGTCCACATCAAAGGCTTTTGCCCTTTTTCCTATAAACTTAGCACCGGGAAAAATGAATAAATAAATAAATGATTCTTGTATATGAATGTTTGTTTTGCAGTTTTTTTTGGCGCCATACATAATTTGTGTAAGTTGTTTGTTTAGCCGGTTGAGTTGTGCAGTTTATGGGGAAGACCTGTCGTGTGTGGCGTGTTCAAATCTCGCCTGTGTTAAGTAGCCAAAACACAACAGGTGTGCACACTCACGGATTCCATTCAACAACGTCAGCCGCAACATCACCGAATTGCATGGCTATTTCCACCTATATGTATAGTTGCATATGAATGTTTGTGACTCATTAGATGACCCGTGAATAGAAATGACTAAATAAATAAATAAATAAATTATTCTTGTATATGAATGTTTATTTGAATTTAGGTGCACCCGTGAATATAAATAAATAGTTATAATGATTTTATGTCAGTTGTTGACTGCGCCCTCTGGTTGCGCACGCATCGAGAGGCTTGTTTACGCGGTGGCAAATGACGCATTAGTTTTATGTAAGTTGTTGACTGCACCATCTGGTTGCGCGCAACGAGAGGCGTCACGTTCAGCGTTATGTAAGTTGTTGACTATTGTTTTGCGTGATGTTTCAAAATCGTTTAATGAAATTCTAAATAGTCGAACCTAAGCCTGTTATAAGATCAGTCGGGGGTCAGGAATTGCATGATGCTGTTGTATTAGAGAAAAACGCTTTAAAGAGGTGCTTTTACGGAACATGTACCGCGTGACCGCGTATTTTTTTCAATTGACAATAGCCTTGGCAGACTTGCCTGTTGTGTGGCGTACGTGATCAGGTGCACGCGCACCCTTTACTTGTTCTGTATAAAAGGGGTAGGCAAACTATATGTGTGTTGAGTTCACAGCGACATCGCAATGGCAGACGAATCAACCCCACGGAAGAAGTCCAGAAAGCAGTTGATACCGAACCTGCTCGCTCGCCGCTCTTCATCGGCTGTACAGGGACACCCGTCTGCGGCGCAGGGATCGGCTTCGACGACGGCCGGGGTGCTGCTGCGCCCTATCACCGCAGCACGGGGCGGCGCGCAGGTTCAGCCGTCCGGTCCTTCGCCTGGCGCGGCGCCGGCACGCGACAAGGAGAGCAACGCGCCTACAGAGCCGCACCAAGAGCCCACGCCGGGGGCATCGGGACGTGAACCGGAGTCGGCGGCAAGCATCCACCGGCCGCCTTCTGAGAGGGGCGCCGTTGTATTGTTGCCTTCGACGGTGAGTCTACACGCGCTGCAGGTGGTCGTGGACGGGAGTTATAGAATAAGAGATTACCCCACTTCGAGGCAATCGCTTGGCGCGATAAGTGCGTGTACGAGGGATGTATGCGATGTCGGCGAAAAGTACATTCGACTATCAACGGCGATTTGATGTGCATGTCGCATGGGGTCCAAAATGAAACGCAATATTATTTGTCTATGCGAATGATGTTGAAGAACGGGTCGGGCGTGGATGACGAAACGTGGGTAATTGTTTTCGATAGAAATATGGCGCCCCTCGTTGACTACCAGGCCTCCTATCTGGCTGGGCTCGGCGCCGACGAATTGCGTGACACGGTCCTGGCGCTCGTTGGCACTGTCGTTGATGTGGAAGAAGATTACGTGGGGTGGGGCGCCGTCCTATTCGGTGCGCTCATTGAAGAAAATAAGTGATTAGTGTTTGTTTTGCTTAATTAACTGCTTTTGTTGTTGTGCTGCAGAATAGGCGGCGCCATCGTATGATAGTCAGACAAGCGTCGTCACAATGCCGTTACAGTTTACGCCGCGCCAAAAACACGACGATTTAGGGAGGAGTGAGTGATTAACCCCTTGTGCGTTTCGTCGTGCTGTAGAATGGACGACGACCGCTCGTGGCACTCTGCGGTCGCCCTTCTTTGTGTCCCGCAGGATGTGCATCGTGTCTTGGGCGCCATAAAATCGATCACCGCTGCGGCACGCCTGGCCAACGCCAGGCCTGATCTAGCTGGCCCCGTCATAGAGTGTGCCGGCCGACTATCGGACATTGAAGCGTTCTCTGCCAAAGACCGACTAAACGGCGTGTGATTATAATAATAATAATAATATTTATTCTGCAGGCCCACCCGGCGGCGCGCGATCGAGCACTCGACTCCGTGTTGGAGAAGGTACTGGTTATGTCGGACGCGGCCATGCGAGCGATCATACGCCGATGCCTTTTCTGGGGCGATGCCGAAGACGACGACGCCCCCGACGTACGCAAGTTTATTCCCGTACGTCATCGAGGACACCGTGTCGCCGGAGATGCCGCCGCCGCCGCGTCCGGTCTCGCCCCTCTCGTCAATCTCGGAACACGAGAGGTGCCTCCTGGAGGCCTTTGCGGAGTGGAGAGGCGACGGCATATTGGACCGGGGGCGAGCCAGCTGCGGTGAGTGCGCCCCCAACGAAAGCTGTCCGTACGTTCACATGGCCGGCTACCGTGCGGGTCGACCGAGACGCCACAACCCGCGCGTGTACGACGATATGGGCGACCTGCTTAGGCGGTATTTTCAGCCCGTCCTGGCGTTTTACACGGCGCGCTCCTTGCTGCCGTGCTTTACACAATTAGTGCACATCATGAGCGATCGCATGGGGCATACCGGCCCGAATCGGAGTGCCGAGATTACCCTCATCAAATATGTGTCAGATTGGTTACTTACCACGGATTGGAACGACGACATCGAGTGCGCCATGCTGGAGGCGGCCACCCAGGAGTATTTGCCCCGAAGGAGCGGCCTTGACGTGGGGGAAGGCATCGATCGCTGAACATTATGCTGCTGCTTAAACGAACACTATACTTAATAATAATAAAGAGTGCTTAAACGAACACTATATCGCTCGACGCTGAATAGTGCGTGCTGTTTGATGAACATTATTAATAAATAGAGCTCAATATAGGTCGCTTTCTTGCTTGTTGAATTGAACACTATACTGCTTGTGAATTATGTCGTCGGTGAATAAAACGTTGAAAACGTATTAATTTGTTACATCGGTGTCTCGTCGACAATAATAAAGGCGTTGCAAAAATCGCCGCCATTGAAAAAAAACCATGTCCATTCGTCTAATCAGCGTGCCGCCCGCATCACAGGCCAGTCAAATTGCTTGCGAATTATGTCGTCCTGAACATCATGCTGCTGCTTAAACGAACAATATACTTAATAATAAACTCCTTGCGAATTATGTCGTCGCTTAATAAAACGTATTCATTTGTTACATCGGTTTCTCGCAATAATAAAAGCGTTGAATAGGCGCCACCCTGAGTCATAGCACAACAGTAATAAATCATTGAAGCCCCTGCCTACAAAGCGTCATCCTCAGCAGCAAGGGCATTTAATTGAACCGCCGCCATTAAAAAAAACCATGTCCCTTCGTCTAATAAGCGTGCCGCCCGCATCACAGGCCAGTCAAATTGCTTGCGAATTACGTCGTCCTGAACATCATGCTGCTGCTTAAACGAACATTATACTTAATAATAAACTCCTTGCGAATTATGTCGTCGTCGCTTAATAAAACGTATTCATTTGTTACATCGGTTTCTCGCAATAATAAAAGCGTTGAATAGATGCCACCCTGAGTCATAGCACAACAGTAATAAATCATTGAAGCGCCCGCCTAAAAAGCGTAATCCTCAGCAGCAAGGGCATTTAATTGAACAATGCTGTTTGCGAATAATAACAACGCGTGGGTCGCTTAATAAAGCGTTGAAACCACATCGGCGCGTCTTCTACAACAAAACAGAAGGGTCCTAATAATAAGCCTTCCCGCGTCCGTCAAATCAGCCAGCCAATCAGAATGGCCCTCCGTCTGTATAAGAGGTGGCGCGCCGTCGTCTTCGCCTAGTCGGAGAGTGTCGGCGGTGGAGGGCTAACAAATAAAAAGCAGCAGCAGCTATGCCGAACTGTCCCGTGTGCGGTCGAGAGGCTCTGGCGGGCCACTCCTGTAGTCGTTCGCAATGTCCAAATTGCGGCGCCTATTTCGCTGAACGCTATAATTTATTGAAACACGCGAAGACATCGCAAACGTGCGGCAGCGAAACGTCGAATGAACGAGCGTGCCCAAAATGCGGTCGCCCTTTCACTAGGCGCCACGCAATGCTGCACCATCTGAGACATGGCCGCCCCCTAGCGAACTGGCGGCTGGACTGCTTCGATTCATCGAAGAGCACTGGTCAAGCATACAGACGTCGGTAGAGCGCGGCCCCATACAATCCTGCTATAATTTCCAACTAACCGACTGTCCGGACACGCGCGCGCTCGAACCCCGCCTAAGACGAATGTTCGAGGCGCAAACGTACTCCTTTAAGATCAACGTGAGCTACGTTTATTCTACGCCACAAGGTGACGGGGCGCCTCCGTTATTTTCATTCATCCTGTCATTGTTGCGGCCGCCTCCTGGAAGTACCCGCTCTCGTTACCGAAGCGCGTTCGTTCGAGCGCTTCCTCGAGGCCGTTCGTACGCGCGACGTTCTCCAGTACGTGATCGCGCAGCGCCCCGACTCGGGCTGGGTCGCCGAATTGGTGACGAACGCGACCTACTTTCTGAACGCCATCATAAATCATCCTATCGGTTGCGTCGACGGCGCGCCGCAGCTTCCGGCCCATCTGCGCGTCAACAAGCCCGTCATCGCGCGGACGAAAGACCGTCGAGGCGACCACTACGCGGACAACCTATGCCTGTTCCGCTGTCTGGCGCTGCATAGGCGGCGCCTAGAGGCGGGCAGCGATGCCGACGTCGACCGAGTGACGGCTCCCGCCAAGCGCCTATACGACGACTACTGTAGAGCCACCGGCTCGACGCACGCCGCCGGCATCCCCATGAGTGCGCTCGACCGGGTGGAGGCGGTCTTCGGCGTCAACGTGATCGTCTATCGCCTGACGCAGGCCGACACCGCCGAGCTGGTCCGTCGATCGCTCGGCGCGCACCCCACGACCCTGAACGTCAACGTGTGCGGCGCACACTTTTCCTACATACGCGACGTCTCGCTGCGACGTCCGTGTTCCAGCAGCTGGAGGACGAGGGGGTCTGCGTGGACGACAGCCTGCGCTACTACCCGTTCAGGGCGACGTTCGACTTTGAGTGCTACTTCGTCGACACCGACCTGCCGCCGGACACCGCCAAGTGCCGGTGGCTAGCTCGTCACGAGCTGCTCAGCGTGAGCATCGCGTCGAACGTGCCCGGCCACGAGGCGGTGCAGTGTTTCGTCACAACCGGCGATTCGGCCGAGCTCGCGCGGCGTCTGATCGCCGACTTGGAGGCCACGAGCGAAGCGGCGTGCGCGGCTCTTCGATTCGACCTTCGACGCACTCGACGCGCTCGACGACGACTGGCGGCGCGCAGCCCCCACCGAAGACGCGGCCAAGTCGCCGTACAGCGTGCTCGCCGAAAGCCTGTGGACCTACCTGCGCCAGCTGCCCGTCCTCGGGTTTAATTCGGGTAAGTACGACATGAACGTCGTCAAAAAGTACTTGGCCCCCCTTCTCATGACCTCCGCCGATCAGCACACGTCGTCGGCGTTCACCATCAAGCGCCAGAACAACTATATGTGTCTGGCGACGTCGACGTTGAAATTCCTGGACATTACGAACTACCTGGCCCCCGGCGTCAGCTACGACCGCTTTCTGAAGGCGTACGGCTGCGCGGTGACGAAAGGCTACTTCCCGTACGAGTATATCGACGCACTGGCGAAATTGAACGACACCGAACTGCCGCCGCGGGAAGCCTTCTACAGCCACCTGAAACAGGAAGGAATCTCCGCCGCGGCGTACGAGATTTGCGTGGCGGCTTGGCGCGGCGAGGGCATGACGACGATGCGCGACTTCCTCGTGTGGTATAATAATAGAGACGTGGTGCCGTTTCTCGAGGCTGTCGCCAAACAGTTCGCGTTCTATCGCGAGCGTAGCATTGACATGTTCAAGGACGCCATCATTGTGCCCGGCCTGACGCTACTGTATCTGTTTAACGATCTTCCGGCCTCGATCACCTTTGCCCTCTTCAACGAGCCGAATAAGGACCTGCACCGTCTCCTGCAATCGCAGATCGTCGGCGGTCCCTCGATCATCTTCGCGCGTCATCACGAGGCAGGCGTGACCTTTCTGCGCCGCGACAAGGCGCACCCCTGTCGCTCGATCGTTGGCTTTGACGCAAACGCCCTCTATTTTGAGCGATCATGCAAGAGATGCCGACGGGCTGGTACATGCGCCGCCGCGCGGAGAACGCGTTTCGGACGGAGCGCGTGCACCGCTACGGTCGTATGGCCGTGCAGTGGCTGACGTGGGTGGCCGACCGGACGGGGGTGCGCATACGGCACATGCTTAACGGGCGTATAAGAGGTGGCGCGCCGTCGTCTTCGCCTAGTCGGAGAGTGTCGGCGGTGGAGGGCTAACAAATAAAAAGCAGCAGCAGCTATGCCGAACTGTCCCGTGTGCGGTCGAGAGGCTCTGGCGGGCCACTCCTGTAGTCGTTCGCAATGTCCAAATTGCGGCGCCTATTTCGCTGAACGCTATAATTTATTGAAACACGCGAAGACATCGCAAACGTGCGGCAGCGAAACGTCGAATGAACGAGCGTGCCCAAAATGCGGTCGCCCTTTCACTAGGCGCCACGCAATGCTGCGCCATCTGAGAAGTTGCGGCGGCGTAGTGTCGCCACCACCCGGCGATGACAAGATGGCGGTGCCGACGCCGCCCCCTAGCGAACTGGCGGCTGGACTGCTTCGATTCATCGAAGAGCACTGGTCAAGCATACAGACGTCGGTAGAGCGCGGCCCCATACAATCCTGCTATAATTTCCAACTAACCGACTGTCCGGACACGCGCGCGCTCGAACCCCGCCTAAGACGAATGTTGGAGGGCAAACGTACTCCTTTAAGATCAACGTGAGCTACGTTTATTCTACGCCACAAGGTGACGGGGCGCCTCCGTTATTTTCATTCATCCTGTCATTGTTGCGGCCGCCTCCTGGAAGTACCCGCTCTCGTTACCGAAGCGCGTTCGTTCGAGCGCTTCCTCGAGGCCGTTCGTACGCGCGACGTTCTCCAGTACGTGATCGCGCAGCGCCCCGACTCGGGCTGGGTCGCCGAATTGGTGACGAACGCGACCTACTTTCTGAACGCCATCATAAATCATCCTATCGGTTGCGTCGACGGCGCGCCGCAGCTTCCGGCCCATCTGCGCGTCAACAAGCCCGTCATCGCGCGGAAGAAAGACCGTCGAGGCGACCACTACGCGGACAACCTATGCCTGTTCCGCTGTCTGGCGCTGCATAGGCGGCGCCTAGAGGCGGGCAGCGATGCCGACGTCGACCGTGTGACGGCTCCCGCCAAGCGCCTATACGACGACTACTGTAGAGCCACCGGCTCGACGCACGCCGCCGGCATCCCCATGAGTGCGCTCGACCGGGTGGAGGCGGTCTTCGGCGTCAACGTGATCGTCTATCGCCTGACGCAGGCCGACACCGCCGAGCTGGTCAGTCGATCGCTCGGCGCGCACCCCACGACCCTGAACGTCAACGTGTGCGGCGCACACTTTTCCTACATACGCGACGTCTCGCTGCGACGTCCGTGTTCCAGCAGCTGGAGGACGAGGGCGTCTGCGTGGACGACAGCCTGCGCTACTACCCGTTCAGGGCGACGTTCGACTTTGAGTGCTACTTCGTCGACACCGACCTGCCGCCGGACACCGCCAAGTGCCGGTGGCTAGCTCGTCACGAGCTGCTCAGCGTGAGCATCGCGTCGAACGTGCCCGGCCACGAGGCGGTGCAGTGTTTCGTCACAACCGGCGATTCGGCCGAGCTCGCGCGGCGTCTGATCGCCGACTTGGAGGCCACGAGCGAAGCGGCGTGCGCGGCTCTTCGATTCGACCTTCGACGCACTCGACGCGCTCGACGACGACTGGCGGCGCGCCGCCCCCACCGAAGACGCGGCCAAGTCGCCGTACAGCGTGCTCGCCGAACGCCTGTGGACCTACCTGCGCCAGCTGCCCGTCCTCGGGTTTAATTCGGGTAAGTACGACATGAACGTCGTCAAAAAGTACTTGGCCCCCCTTCTCATGACCTCCGCCGATCAGCACACGTCGTCGGCGTTCACCATCAAGCGCCAGAACAACTATATGTGTCTGGCGACGTCGACGTTGAAATTCCTGGACATTACGAACTACCTGGCCCCCGGCGTCAGCTACGACCGCTTTCTGAAGGCGTACGGCTGCGCGGTGACGAAAGGCTACTTCCCGTACGAGTATATCGACGCACTGGCGAAATTGAACGACACCGAACTGCCGCCGCGGGAAGCCTTCTACAGCCACCTGAAACAGGAAGGAATCTCCGCCGCGGCGTACGAGATTTGCGTGGCGGCTTGGCGCGGCGAGGGCATGACGACGATGCGCGACTTCCTCGTGTGGTATAATAATAGAGACGTGGTGCCGTTTCTCGAGGCTGTCGCCAAACAGTTCGCGTTCTATCGCGAGCGTCGCATTGACATGTTCAAGGACGCCATCATTGTGCCCGGCCTGACGCTACTGTATCTGTTTAACGATCTTCCGGCCTCGATCACCTTTGCCCTCTTCAACGAGCCGAATAAGGACCTGCACCGTCTCCTGCAATCGCAGATCGTCGGCGGTCCCTCGATCATCTTCGCGCGTCATCACGAGGCAGGCGTGACCTTTCTGCGCCGCGACAAGGCGCACCCCTGTCGCTCGATCGTTGGCTTTGACGCAAACGCCCTCTATTTTGAGCGATCATGCAAGAGATGCCGACGGGCTGGTACATGCGCCGCCGCGCGGAGAACGCGTTTCGGACGGAGCGCGTGCACCGCTACGGTCGTATGGCCGTGCAGTGGCTGACGTGGGTGGCCGACCGGACGGGGGTGCGCATACGGCACATGCTTAACGGGCGCGACAAGCGCGTCGGCAAGTACCGCGTCGACGGCTGGTGTAGCTAAACGCGAACGGCCAACCAGTTCCACGGCTGCTACTTCCACGGCTGCCCGTGCACGGGAAAGCCGATGAACGCCGTCAACGGTAGACCGATGATCGAGCTGTACGCGGCGACGCGCGCCGTGACGACCTACCTGCGCCATTTCTTCACCGTCGTCGAAATGTGGGAGTGCCAGTGGCGCGCCGGGCGGCCTCCGTTGACGCCTGCGCCGCCCGACGAATCTCGGTGGCGGCCCGCCACCCCTACGCGCTCGACGATCTTGGAGGGCGTACGCGACGGCACTCTGTTCGGCCTGGTCGAGTGCGACATCGCCGTACCGGCCGCGCTGCGCGCCACCTTCGCCGAGATGCAGCCCATCTTTAAGAACGTGTATATCGATCGCGACGCTCTCAGCCCCTTCATGCGACGCTACGCGGAAGCGCACGACCTCCTGACCCGACCTCAGCGAACACTCGTGGGTAGTTTTTTCGGTACGAAAATTCTACTCGCGACGCCCCTACTGCGGTGGTATCTGTCGCACGGTCTCGTCGTCGACTGCATCTATCAGGTGATCGAGTACGTGCCGATTGCGTGCTTTAGTCGCTTCGGCGACGCGGTGTCCAGCGCGCGCCGCGAGGGCGACACCGACCCCGATAAGTCCATCATCGCCGACACGTTTAAGCTGCTCGGGAACATTTCGTACGGGAAGACGATTACGCGCGTCGATCTCCACCGGGAGATCAAATACTGCACGACGGTCGGCGCGAGCCGCCTCGTCAACGATCGTCGCTTCCGTCAGCTCGACGTCGTCGTGCCCGAGGCCCTCTACGAGGTGGGTCTGAACAAGCGCACCGTCCGCTATGCGCTGCCCGTCCAGATCGGCTACTTCGTCTATCAGTACGCGAAACTGAGGATGCTGGAGTGCTTTTACGACTTCGTCGCCGTCTACATCCTCTGTTCGAGTACTGCGCAATGGACACCGACTCAGCCTACATAGCCCTCGCTGGCCGCGACGTCGACAAGCTGGTGACGCCGGCCCTGCGCGAGCGCTACTTTCGTCAACGCGGCGCCTGGTTTCCGGCCGACTGCTGCGACGCGCACGCGGACGCGTACGTGCAATGCCGTCTCGCCGGACGAGCGTGGGAAGCGCCGCGCCTCTGTTGCGCGCAACGGCGCCGCTTCGACAAGCGCACGCCGGGCCTCTTCAAAGAGGAGTGGTCCGGCGACGGCATCGTCGCGCTTTGCAGCAAGACGTACTATTGTTTCGGCGCCACCGACAAGTACAGCACGAAGGGACTGAGCAAGCGGCAAAACGACGCCATCGACAAGGACGCCTTCCTGGCCGTGCTGCGCGACCGGCGGAGCGGCGTCTGTTGGAACCGCGGCTTTCAAGTGAAAGAATCGTCCGTGCTGACGTACGTCCAAGAGCGCGCGGCGCTGAGCTACTTTTACGCTAAGCGCCGCGTGCTCAAAGACGGTGTCAATACGGCGCCGATACGCGTATAGTTAGTGTAGGAGGGCCGGCCCCTAGGGCGCGCCTTATAGGCGCCCCCACCTCCCCCCTAGGGGTAGGGGCCCTAGCTAGGGACTGGGCCGCCTAATAGGCGGCGGAGGAGGGAAAGGTATTAATAATAGTAAAATATGTATACACACCATGTACGTTTTCATCGTTTTGCTTTTTATTAGTGCGAATACAATAAGCGAAAAGCGACAATAATAATAATAATGTTCAAGGCTTTAGCCAGTCGAATAGGAGACAGTCGTTGTCCACCCTATCGGGTCCGAATAGGGACTGGAAGCCCTCGAGCGGTATGCCGCGGCATCGCAATAGCAGGTAGGCGACGCAATATTGTCCGAACACGTTAGATACGACGCTCTGCAGTCGCTTGTCGTTGTGCGTCCACGAGGCGCCGCAGTTGCGGCGCAGGAAGGCGCGAAAGTCGTCGTGCAGGGGCGGCAGGCCCTATGAATCGAAGTAGTCGCCGCGGCCGTCGACGTAGAGCGCCACCCAGTGCGCCCCCGGTTCGCCGCCGTCGTCGGTGTTGCACACGAAGGCCGCAGGAAGCGCGGTGAGTCTCCTTTTCGGGAGGCCGTCTCTCGGCGTGACGCCGTCGACGTCTCTCCTAGTGTACGGGTCGACTCGTAGGCGGCGCATCAGTTGAAACGTGTCCATGCTGCTACAACGATTCGAGCACGACGTTCAGGCTCATGTCGATCTCCACCACCCACTCGAATTCGGCGAACACGATGACGTTCACCGATGACGCACGAGGTTAAAGTGGTCCCCGTCGCAGCAGTCGGGCGTCAGATCGAAACCGAAGATGGTGTAGCTGCCGCCGAAGTCGTAGCGCGTCAGGTCGTTTCCCTCGTCCTCTACCCTTTTCCCGTCGCCGCGAAGAGTTTCATGTAGCTTCATACGTAGTGCCGCTGCGCGAAGTTCGGCTGCAATGGTTTGTTCGGTATCTGGCGTCCGTCGGCGTAGAGCACCACGAAGTTTATGTCGTTGTGTTTCGCGTTGAACTTGTTTTTAACGTAGGTCCCGTTAAAGGCGTCCTTGTCTACCAGGAACATGAACACGCTTTTCGGGAGCACGCCCAGGTAGACGTTCTCGTGCGTGTGAGACATCGTCCCCTGCGGTATCGAGAACACCTTGGTGTCAACTCGACGTATCGGGTAACTGGCCGTCCCGCGCGCCAACGCTTTAATGTGGGCGAGCTGGACGGACGGGTTCACCTTAGCTTTTCGCACTTGCAGGTAGGTCTCCAACAGCACGATTTTCCAACCCGGGTCGGCTGCGTCGCCGATGAGCGCGAAGGCGTCCTTCGCGCGCACCATTCGCATCTTCATGTCGACGCCGCTCACCAGGTACCGGTTTTGCATGAACACGTCGACGTGTAGGCGACCCATCATCTCCACCTCGCGGCTGCCCGCCGCGAGGTGGTTCCGCGCCGTGTACCCGACGTTCCCCCCGCCGTCGGTCGCCTCCATGGAGCCGGCGGTGTCTTTGTACCACAGGCCCCCCTGGAGCTGCGTCCCTTTCGCATCGTCGCCGTAGCTCAGCAGCGTTTCGAGGTAGGCCCGATACGGGTACGTATTGGTCGACGGCGTTACGAGCGTTCCGTTCAGCGACACGTCGACTTGGCTGAACATCGAATGGAGATAATTTTTGACCGGCGCCACGACTGAAGCGTTCACGAGATTGGTGCCGTCTCCCTGGACCAGTTTGAATCGGACGTACAGTCTAACGCTCGACAGGTCCACGTAGTCGTCGCCCGAACCCGGGACGAGAAATTCGATAGGCCCGCCGGCGTCGAGAGACGTAAGCGTCTGGTAGTCGATCCACTGACCGCTCACGATGTTCGTCTGCGTCGGCGGCATGTCGAACAGGTTTAGTTCGGTCTTGATGCCCTCGCAAGTTTGCCGATGCACGAAAGCCATCTTTCCCTAACGACTGAATATATCGCTCGGCGGTGACGTCCGTTTCGGGCGGCGCCCCTTCTTCTTACTGGTCTTCGCCGCCTTACCCGGTGGCTTTATGCGGCGGCGTCGTTTTTTCGGCGGCGGCGGCAGTAGGCCGTCGAGCAGGTCGGCGCCGGCCTCTTTCGCCAGCCTTTTTACCGACTGTTTCAGATTCTGGCCGGCGACGATGTCCTGCGCCACGCGTACGTCCGTATTAAGGGCGCGCTTCCCCAGCGCCATGGCGCCCCTCTTAATAAGCGGCATGGCGCTTCGAAACATACTGCCGAAGAGATTGCCCAGACCGTAACCCCGCTGGCCTCGACCACCGACGAAGAAGGGCAGCGCGCCGCCGACCTGACGAAGGTAGTAGTCGTCGTACGCGTTGCGCGTCGTCCTCGTCAAAACAGTTTAGATTTGCAGCGTCTGATGTGAAGCGTCGTCACGAGTTTTCCTCCCTCGAATGGTATCGGTTGACCGAAGTCGTCCCTTATATCGATCTCGACCGTCTCGAATTGGCGCCGCAGGAGGGGCACGTATTGAATGCGGTCGAACGAGTTCGCAATAGTGGCCCCGTTCAGCCCGAAGATGGCGACGGGTCGAAGGAGCGGGGCAAACGTGTCGCCGACTATGCGCGTCTCCACGATATCGGTGTACACGTACAGCGTATAGATACCCGCGTTCATGTCCACCGTATGCAGGCCCTCGTGCTCGTAGGTATAGGTGGCGTTTCCGCTGCCGGCCGAATGTCCAAAGAGGGGGCTCGCGATGACGGCCGATTCGAAACCTAGCACGTTCTTCAGCCGGCTATCGGGCGGCAAGCGAAATTCGACACCCTGCGATAGATATAGCGTCATCCGGTTGGTGATGGTGCTGTACGTCAGGCGTGCCTTGACGGCGTCGGTGCTCAGTTTCACCAGTTCCTCGTTGTGCTCTCGCGTCAGCTCGTAAGCGCTGTTGTAAAATCCGTAAGGAATTTGTCCCTATCGGAAAACCGTCTCGCCGCCGAAGTTGAACAGTGTATTGGGCGACGCCGTCCTGCAGGACAGGTGAAAGTACGAGTCCGCGACCCTCACGTTGTACCATATGTGCAGGTACTGTAGATTTACCATGCCGCACTCCCATTGGCCCGACAGGTCGATGCGCCGCGGCAGCTTCGTGGTGTAGTGAGTCAACGTGTTTTCGGGGTGCTCCTTTATGGACGCATTGCTCGGCAGGACCAGGTAAAAGTTAGACAAAGCCATCGCGACGTCATATAGACGGACTCGGGAGCAGGTAGCCGAGACAGCTCCTCAACAGGGCCGTCCACAGTTTGGAGTCGCCCTGCCCTCTCGACATATTGTATATACTGACGATGATGACCGAGTACAGGATGACGACCTGGCATATGAAGGTTATCTCGTATCTAGGGCAGTCGCTCCCGAAGAAATGCCATGGAGCGTGTTCGCGGACGGAGGGGGTGATTGGCGCGGACGCGTCGACGGAGTCCGCGTTGGCGTCGATCGCGAAGGCGCTTGACTCGTTTTCGTCGGCTGCCGACCCAGCGTATGGCCCGCTTGTAGGCGTCTCGTTGGATGTCGCCCCGTCGGTCATCGTAGCGCCACTGCGGTCTCTCAATGCAGCAGGGACCTTTATAAAAGAACGAAAAACCGTTGCACAGACCCGCCTCGTGTAGGAGCCAGCACCCCATGTGGCACATCCACATGACTGTCCGGCGACGACACGACCGCCCTACCCTTTATAGTCCACGAGCGCCCCGGCGTCGATCCAGCTGTTGAACGAGGCCTGTTAGCCGCTCCATTTCACGAGCACTTCAGCGCCCCCTTTACGACGCCGTAGAACGTCCTCCACGCGATACAGGTTGTCCTTCGGGACGATCACGCGTTGTACTTCCTCCTCGTAGAAGGTGCCCTCTAGCGGCGTCCCGGCGTCGTCCTCCAGCCGATACACGGGCGGCTCGGACGGATGCGCCTCTACGATGCTGAAGAGCTCTTCGCTCCAGTTAGCCATGTACCCTTTTCTGAACCGACCCTTCGCCTTGCTGATGCGCACGCGGTCTCCCTCTCGCAGTTTCGGTTTACCGCCGCCGGCGGCGCCCCCGTACATTCGTTGCCATACGTTCTCCTGGTTTTCGGCGTTAACGCTCGCCGGCGTCCTGCCGATGCTTCGATGGTAGGCGTTGTTGTACGGTCGTACGAGATGCGGCAACGCCTCTACGTGTCGCAGCGTCTGATGTTTCGTTAAATAGCTCCACATGCGCGTCTTCAGCGTCCTATTGAATCGTTCCACGACGCTCGCCTTAGTCTCCTCGTTATGCGTCACGAAATGGCGAACGTCGTAGTTTCTCAAGAGTTTCTGTAGGGGCGCGTTGAGAAACTCCGTCCCCTTGTCCTTCTGCAGGGCGTGCGGCGATCGTTCCGCCTGCAACAGGGTCTCGAAGGCCTAGACGAGGGACGGTCCCGAATTACTCTTCAACGGGACGCACCACGCCCGCTTCGAGAAGACGTCGATAACCGTCAATAGAAACGTTATGCCGTCATTGAATTTGTTCAGTGTAGTGACGTCGACCAAATCGGCTTGCCACTGCTGGTTTCGGCCGCCGACGATAACGCAGCGTCGTTTGAAATTTCGTTTAACCGGTTTGTGCAGGGTGTACGTATCTTGGGCCGCCAGCCACCGCTGGACGACCGGTTTGCGTGCTGCGACCCCCCTATACAATGCGTCGACGCCGCCATAATTGCCCGCCTGTTTCGTGTCGTAATACGCGCGCCTCAAAAGAGGATCGTCTCGTTGTCGAGTTCGACGCTTTCGTTTAGCGCCACGAGTCCACCCGGACACCATGACAATGTTGATAAACAATCACGATTGACGCACGCCAATATGCCGACGTAGACAAGGACAAGCACTGTGGCGGCTACGACGACGATCACCGACCTTCGCATTGCTAATCTTAAGACGACGTCTCCCACTCCGGCGCTTCGCTACGGCGTTTTTTAACGGTCCTCCGCCTGTGTTGCTGCGTCCACCTCTCGCCGAGCCGAATGGGCTTAGCCGACGTCGGCGCCGTCTTATCTACCCATTTCGACTGCTGCAGGGCCTTCCGATACCGGGGGTTACCGACGAATTCCATAGGCACGTTCAGTCCCCTCATACGCTCCCCGAACGTTTGCCACCCTACAGTATGGGCCATCTTCTTTCGTGTTCGCATAAGGTCATTCACGAGGTCGACCATGTTGCTCCCCTTAACCGTTCGACCGTCGTACTCGAACTCGCCGCGGTCGTTCCATCGACACAGCGGATCGGATTTCATTTTTACAATAAGGCGGCCGGCTTTCGCTTTCAGGGTTTTCGGCACGCTGTCCACTATTTCGCGCTCTATGGCGTCCGAGGGCGTCGTTGTCGCCTCTTTCGCCGCCGGCGTCGACTCGCCGCCGCTCACTACGGACACGCGTACTGGCTGCGCCGCTCGGGCCGCCTCTAGCGCGTTGTAGCGGCCCAGCAGCTGATTGTACGACACCGCCTTATCGTGGTCCGATAAATCCGATCGTTCTAGAACGTTTTTCATGTCACTGTCCAGGCTACTCATCGCACGCGATCGGGTCGTGCTCGGTGGTTGGTCGATCAGCGGCAGTAGGCTCTCCACCAATCGCGGATCGACCAACGCCATCTTCTTTGCCTGCTGCATCCTCTCACTTTCCCCAGCCGAAAGTCTGTCTGGGCAGAGGGAGTAAAACGGTGCTTGCTAACGGTGCCAGCAGGGCCGTCAGAAAGGCGCCCGACCCCGTTTGCAGAATGGCCCGTTTCTGTTTGACGGGCACCTTTTTGTCCCCCAGCTTACGCAAGTGCTTCTTGTATTTTGCCAGTACTTTTTTCTGCTTCGCCGAAACGTTCACGTTCCCTATCAAAATGTTGTATGCGCAATCGCACAGACTACACACCAGGTCGACGTCGGCGTGGGCGATTACGGCCTTTCGCAGTGCAACGTTCTTCTTAGTACGACTCAGCAGCTGCAACGCCAGGACATGCCTCTTCACTCGGTCCGTCATCCTTAAAGCGAATGACGCGCGCGGTGACGCCGCCCTCCTTTTATCGCCTCACGTATGCGTACTAGAGGCGGTCGTCCGGAAATATACACGTGCGCAGACGCATGTCCTCCTCCGTTTCCTGTTTCAAATCTACGAAAAGATAGCCGTACGCGGCCGACGTGGCGTCTTTGAAAGACTCGATCATGTAGTCAACCTTACCCGGATACATCTGTTTTGCTAGGTGACTTACTTGGCAGGCATCCCGGGGGCTCTTGAATAGCACCATACATTGGGCGTTCAGACTAATCGTGCGGCTCTCTTTTCCTATCGGAAACATATTCTGCAGCAACTGTACGACGGACGTATTACAGTGATGGCTTGTTTTAGTAAACAGGGTCGTGACCCGACTAGTGGTTTCCTCCATGAGGTCATCGAGCACTAGAAGGGTCCTCCTTTTAGCGTCTAAACGTGCCGGATCTGGTAGGCCCTCTACGAATTCCATTGTAGGCGGCATCGCCGTATAGGCGTCCTGCCACTGGCCGTAGCACCACAGGACTTTCTCGGGCGGCGGCTCGATCACGGCGGCCGAATGCCGTATTAGACGAGCGACGAAAGTAGTCTTGCCGCACCCCGTGGGGCCGGCCACTATACACGTAAACGGATGCTTCAACGGCACGCCCATATCTACGACTGCCGCGCACGCGGCCGCGACCGCCAACTTTATTCGTTTCTTCTAAGTTCCTCGCGCACCTCCATCACTAATTTACCGAGCATATTCTGTCCCTCTCTGCCGCCGATGCCAATACCCCAGAAGGCATCGTGCGATGGCACACACTCCACCAATTCGGCTTTCCCGGTAGCCAATAGGGCGTCTTTCAACTTCTTTGACCCCCCGAACTTGATCCTCTGCAGGGACTTCATACACGCGAACCTAACAGCGTACCAGTCGGCGTCCGTTCTCCTTTTCTCGATTCTGTAACTTCGGCGTTTTGCGCAATACCCCGACCACGCCTGTTTGATGCACTCAGCGGTTTCGGTGTCGTCGTGAAACATCGCTTTTCTATAATGATAAGCGTGCTCTACGGATCTGAAGCCCCGACCGTACGCCAACACTCGACATGGATACCAGTTCGATAGGAACGACGCACCCCCACGGAAATGTATAGCGGGAGTCGTCGCCATGCTGCTACTGTTCACGTCACCGACCGCCCATACTATATAGTAGCGTTAGTAGCCAATCATTAATACGGCTGGGCGGCTTCCAAGACTCTGATTTGTCGTTGGACCTGTCAATCACGTATAAAGAAAATAAACACACACTAAGGGGCAACGGGTCAACGCCGGGTGATCCTGTCAATCAAAGGTAATTAAGGGTACTTAAGGGTATTTAGTTCCGGTGCTAAGTTTATAGAAAAAAGGGCAAAATCCTTTGATGTCGACTTTTTCTCTATAGGTGCTAAGTTTTTAGGAAACAATTGTGGGGCGGAGCCTATTCCACACACTAAGGGGCAACGGGTCAACGCCGGGTGGTCCTGTCAATTAAAGGTAATTAAGGGTACTTAAGGGTATTTAGTTCCGGTGCTAAGTTTATAGGAAAAAGGGCAAAATCCTTTGATGTGGGCTTTTTCTCTATAGGTGCTAAGTTTTTAGGAAAAAATTGTGGGGCGGAGCCTATTCCTTTGATCTTCTTTTGATCTTGAGTGCATGACCTTTTTACACGGGGCCAAATACCACACGACTACTACTTACATGTATATGAAATTGTTGCATTATGTCATTTTACAAATTATTGCAAGAATGTACTAGATTTTAAAATGAGCACAAGAATAGTTATATTTAAAACTATCAATACCATTTTGTAAAGAGAACAAGACAAACACTTAAAACTACATAATGCTTTATGTTTGCCAAGTGGATTTCAATTGGCCCAGGGAGAACAATATATGGATTGTTCATATCTAAGTAAGTTATATATATTCTATGATGGTGCATTATTTTTAAACCATAAAATATATCTCCTCATCATGTTGTGGTTTTGTTTTACCATGCATCAGTTACACATATGTGTTTACCGGCATAATTAATATTCATAAAATTATCAATTGTAAGTTTTGTAACGTTACAGAGCACATGTTATGATTAGTTTTACCTTTGGTATTAACTAATATTTAGAGAATACGTTGTATTAGAAAAGTGATAAATGCATAATAATAACAATTATATTATTTAACATTGACCATGTACAATAATGCGAAAAATAGTTTGTGCATTATGTAGCTGATTTCACGATTCATTTTCAGGCAGCACTGCATATTCTCAGACGTACAGTGCCTTCACCAAGAAGGCTATTCAGTCCAAGCGATGCCGGTACCATCCATGGACTACTCAGACAAAGGCACTGATCCAGTTTCTAGCAATGCATCGTGACCTTCATTATGCAGAGAGTGAATTGCCAACGATGCATGCCAGGCATCCCTACTTGAAGGAGGCGGCCATGTATGTCAATGAAACAACTTGTGCTAAGACAGAAAGTAAAGCAAGTATTTATTTCTACATTTTCTCGATTTTCGTGCTGTTATTATGACGTTATTTATATAGTGAAATTATTATTTGTATTAAAATATTTTACGTCATATAATTTATTATGCAATGTATTTTTGGTGTAGCTTATTTCTTTTTTGAATAAAGCACAATTCTTATGCTCTATTCAACAAATACTAATCTGCCACGTGATTGCGTCTAACCGGCTGCATGTGTACGTCGCTGTCGAAAGCATCCCAGTTTTTAGTCTGTTTCAATTACACATCGACACTGATCTTCACTGCATACGTGCGGCAATCTACCATTATCATGCCAACCAATCTAATCAGCGACAGGAATGTCGCAGGTGTGTGTTTTTACTGTTTTTAAAAACTCTCCTTATCGTTTACTGAGGCACCTCAGTGGATATTCTAATCAGTCGATCATGTTGCGTAACCATGCCGTCGCACAGGTACACTGTCTCTCAATTGCTTTTAAATTCCTGTGCGTCACGCCTGAACGCCAACACTTGGAGGATGCTAGTTGATGTCGGTATTGCTGCCCGGTTACCAACGAGACGCGGCTGCAGAAGCGGCGCTCGGAAACAAAGAACAATTGATCCAATTATCGGACTTCGACCACCCACCGATCGGCTATGCACACGTCATCACAACAATCTAATAGAAGTACCGACAATTAAATGGGACTCGGCCGTAATCATGGGCAAGGCTAAATTTGCTCTTATTAATGTCCGATCTCTGCGAAACAAATCATTGTTCGTACGTGATTATGTTGACGAGTGTTCTCTGGACATTGTTGCTGTAACTGAAACCTGGTTGACAGATGAACTGCTCGGTTAGATGTCTTTGAACCTGCGATGCCATCGGATGTGAATCGTATAGTGCTAGCATCTGCTGTGAAGTCGTGTGAACTCGACCCACTGCCAACATCGTTCGTGAAAAGTCATATTGATGCTCTGTCTCATGTCCTGGCCCGCATCTTCAATGCCTCGTTATCTTCTGCTGTGGTTCCTCCATCTATGAAGCATGCTTTTGTAGTACCAATATTGAAAAAGTGAGGCCCTGACGCCAGCGTACTCACCAATTACCGCGCAATCTCGAACATCACGTTTGTGGCGAGGACGACTGAGCACTTCGTTGCCCAACAATTACAACACTTCACGGAGGAGAACGGTATCTACGGAATTTACCAGAGTGCGTACTGTGCACACCATAGTGCCGAAACAGCACTCGTGCGTATACACAACGACGTTGCACAATCGATTGATAGTCGCCGATGTGTGCTCCTAGTGATACTGGATCTTACTGCGGCTTTCGACACTATCGACCACACCATACTGCTGCGACGGTTGCGTGGATACGGGTTATCTGGCGACATCCTTGCCTGGCTGACATCTTATATGTGTGATCGAACATAATATTATGTAGTACGTGTAAAGAATGGCGTGTCGGAAATAAACACCATAATGACAGGAGTGCCTCAAGAGTCAGTCCTGGGACCGATATTTGTTAACGCGTACATCGCACTTTTAACCAAACTTCTACAACAGCAAAACATTCAACACCACCTATATGCAGACGACACTCAACTCTACATCACTTTCCCACCAACCGACCACACACAAGCCTTTGCACGTATGGAGGCATGCATACAGGAAGTGAAAATATGGCTCAATGACAACGGATTCGTGATGAACGACAACCAATCAGAAGCCATTGTCATCCGTTCGCCAAGTCTACGTACTCCTATATCGTTAAGCCGCGTCAACATATGTGGCCAGTTCGTTGACACCTCCTCAGTTATCCGAGATGTCGGATTTGTTATTGACACTGATATATCGATGGCGTCACAAGTAGCGAACGTATGTCGCAAAGCCTATTACCAACTGTCACAAATTGCAAAGTTACCACCAGTGCATGTAAGAGCCTGGTCCACGGACTGGTGACATCGCAATTTGACTATGGTAATGCGATGCTTTTCTGAATAAACGATCGTCACTTGCACCGTCTGGAAATGGTTCAGCAGTCTGCGGCTCGAATTGTCATGCAGATTCGGCGGGCGATCGGCAGTTCGTGACGACAATACTGCGGAAATTACACTGGCTGCCTATTGGGAGGCGTATTGAGTTTAAGATACTCGTCCTTGTGCACAGGGCATTATACGATGGTACGTCTGAGTACCGTGCGGCACTATCACACCAATATACACCACTCCGTTCCCTACGCTCTGCAAGCGGGTTACTCTTGGAAGTTCCTAGAGTGAACTTAGAACGATTCGGTCGCCGTGCATTTGTTTGTGCTGGCTCCACTCTGCGGAACAAACGTCCTATAAACATGCGCAAGAACGGCAATCTCCCCCAATTTAAGAAACAACTAAAGACATTGTTCTTCTTCTTAATGTATTTTACATGACTGACGTTGGACTTTTAACACACGTATTACATATTATCTTATTTATTATCATTGTAGCATTCATGGTATTAGTGTTTTTTTATATTTCACACATTTAATATTACTTTTAACGAATGCAGTTTAATTTGTACATATGTAAATATATATTTAAAATAATTTACACACGGGAACATTCTACTGTTTTAACAAGTTTTATAGCGTATCGTTATTATTTTATTATTTACCTGGACTAATTATAATTTTAAGCTATTTAGTATTGTTGTACACACGTGAACGGGGTAGCTGTCCAGGATTTGGCAGTGTCAAATTAAAGTGTTATTATTATTACTATAATTTTGGTAGGTATGTTCGCTTGTATATCTTTGCTAACTAGTTGTTAACTGTACTGTGGTTAAATGGATGCCATTTTATATCAACAAGATCGCATACATACATGTAGCAGTTGTCGAGCACAGTGGCTAGAGCGTCCAACTGTCAACCGAGAGAACCCGGGTTCGAATCATGCGCTGCCGTGTCGAACCTTCGGCAAGTTTATTCCCTCTACATTGCTCCAGTTCATTTAGCTGTATCAATGGTTACCTGGCTATAGACAGTGATGGTTTTTTTTGGTAAGATTAGTTTTCGCACATTCATTGCAGCGTGGCTGGATGCTTCCCAGAGAAGTCGAGATAATGTTCGATTGAACAAGTCTGCCAGGGCGTAAAGTGTACAGCGCATTGAGCAGTCCTGAGTACTGAATACTGCGCGGTATAAGAACGTACATTTACTTTAGTACATAGGCATCAAAATGTGGTGAATATTAGATAGTTGGGGCTCCCCAAAATCTTAATACTGCAACTCCAATTGCATCACCCCTCGCAGATATGTTGTGGGCTAAACTTATATCCAGTCCCTCCAAGCTCATCTCTTGACGCCTATGTAATAGCAGTTTGTTCTGGTAGTACAAACACATTTTTTCAAGAGTTTTTGTCCACCAAAGTAATTAAGATGGACAGACTGCTTTTACGACATTTGCAAAATATTTTTTAAAACTAACAGTACATTATTTTTTATGAAGTACGTCTGTTTTTATTATCACTATTTTAGTTGATTTCGTTTAACTTTGTGTTGTATTACGTGAAGCAGTTGTGGCATAACACCCTTTGTAATTATTAAATTAGTCAATGCGAACTTTTTAGTTCTCCTAATTTTTGAAGCAATGCTCATCAAAGAAAACTTACTGTTGCAACGTCACCATGACGTCAATTTTTATTAATCGTTATTTGCATGACTTGTCTTGAAATAAAAATAAACTTTGTAAAATGTGTTTATTGAAGTGACAACAAACGTAGAGAGCCACGAACAGAGGAGTCTTCACATGTACTCGACGATCCAAAAGAAAAGTCAAGCAATATGCTTCTGCATATCTCGAAATAATTGCAACGAGTCTTAAAGTCAAGAAAAGGAGCCACAACGAATTGAATGTTAATCAGATGGAAGACTTGTTGAAGCATCTACGCATGGTCCTGCTGCTGGAAGGATCGCCTCCATTACTGCAACCAGATGCGCTTCCATCATCTGGCCGTATTCTTCCGCTACGATAAACATATATTTTGCTATACCAAAAACGACACAATTGTTGATTTTTGTGTTAGTGGTCATTCAGAGTATTAATATACTGTCATACGTGCACTGCGATGTGTTTTCACCATTTGACAATAGTAATTTATTGTTATTCATCTATATAACTTACTTAGATATGAACAATCCATATATTGTTCTCCCTGGGCCAAGTGAAATCCAACCGGCAAACATAAAGCATTATGTAGTTTTAAGTGTTTGTCTTGTTCTCTTTACAAAATGGTGAGTATTTATAGTTTTAAATATAACTATTCTTGTGCTCATTCTAAAATCTAGTACATTCTTGCAATAATTGGTAAAATGACATAATGTAACAATTTCATATACATGTGTAACTACTGCAAAGGGATTTTACCAAAATTAATCGTTCGGTGTTTTGAAGACTTTTTATTTCTATCGTTACACCTTGGCTACCGTAAGCATAAACACAGCTATTTGAAATGTGTGTCAAGCTTTATTATTCCCCAATACAGCATTTCATGGCACAGCAGTTGATAAGCAAACATTTCAGTTTTGGTAGTTGCATGGAAATGTTTAATATTGTATTTTACTATTATTGTTTGTATATTATAGGTTTAACATGTTGTTTATTTCACAATTAATGTCCACTGTAAAGCGGTAACAAATGCTTAATTAGATTACTTTTCCGAATCATATGCCCTGTGCTTAATGCATATTATACACACACACACACACACACACACACACACACACACACACACACACACACACACACACACACACACACACACACACACACACACACATATATATATATATATATATATATATATATACATACATATATAATATTATAAATCTGTGCAACATTATATAGGCAATATGTTATATCGTATTCAATATGATTAATGTTAATAATAGTAATACATTACAAATAATTAACATAATATAATTTACTTGTGAATTAACTTACATTACTGTCACATTTTGGTGTAGATGTATCCATTCTGCGGAACTACCCTAGGGTTACGGACTAAATTGGATGACATTGACAGTTACACAACTTCGATTCCGTCCGTTTACTGTTGATCCTTAGCACATATATGCATGTAAGTAAGTAAGTAAGTAAGTAAGTAAATTTAATGCAGTGAAAACAGTGTACTGTAGGCCTGGCCATACGTTCACGTTCACTGCTATCAATGTCAAATTGATAACTAAAAGTTCCGCTTTTTTGTTCTATTTAAAACTTAGATTCTAATGTTAATATAGAATGTGAGAGCGCTTTAATGGTATTTAGATATGTAACAATAGATACATATTTTGCAATTTGATTTGTTTTCGAAAATGTCTGTGTTCTCGTGTCATTCAATATTAACTAATCAGATCCTTAAAACATAACGGTTACAATGGTTCGCTCCCTTAGTTATTAATAAGTGAATACGTCTCCAGGTATCAGAAAATGATATAAATGTATAATATGCAGCAATTGAAAAAGAGTCTCAAAAATATATCGAGTGGGCGGAGCTGAACTTATCAACATTTAGTGCGGATGACCAGAATCTGGCTACCTCTGTAGTGAAAAATCTTGCCGCTAAAAATACTGCCGGACCGACCAGTAATGGTCTTGTCCGGAAGTACAGTTTTTTTTCGCGAGGAGACGACTGGACGAAGGGGCGAAAAATCCTACAGCTATAAAATACTGCCGCACGACCTTCGATTTTGGCGGGCACCTGGTCGGGTCCTGTTGATTTGTTTGTTTTTAAGTCATTAAATAATTTGGCGACTCCTTTTTTGTGATGGTAATGTGTTTTACACTAGTAGTCTAATTATATTATGTATGTGTATACATTGATGAATGTCGCATGTGCATTGTGCACCACACAATTTAGTATGTGTATAACGTATGTACGTATTTACATGTTATATAATATACTGTATGTGTGTGTGTGTGTGTGTGCGTGCGTGCGTGCGTGCGTGTGTGTGTTATTTTATACGTCTACCTGAACACAGTATTATTTTTTGGTACAATACAATTTGGTACCATGATACTCAAACAGTCAAACGTAATTAAGAATATAATGTTTAAAAAACAAATCTAAAAACTGCCTGGCCTGAAACTGACTATATAGTCTAGCCCTAGCCTGCTGCCTGAAAATGAATCGTGAAATCAGCTACATAATGCATAAACTACTTGTCGCATCATTTGACATGGGCAATATTAAATATAATTGTTATTATTATGCATTTATCACTTTTCTAATACAACATATTTTATAAATATTAGTAAATACCAAAGGTAAAACTAATCATCACATATGCTCTGTAACTATATAATAACGTTACAAAATATACAATTTATAATTTTATAAATATTAATTATGCCGGTGCATACATATGTGTAACTGATGCATGGGAAAACAAAACCACAACATGATGACGAGATATATTTTATGGCTTAAAAATAATGCATCATCATAGAATATATATAACTTACTTAGATATGAACTATCCATATATTGTTCTCCCTGGGCCAATTTAAATCCACCCGGCAAACATAAAGCATTATGTAGTTTTAAGTGTTTGTATTGTTCTCTTTACAAAATGGTGAGTATTTATAGTTTTAAATATAACTATTCTAGTGCTCATTTAAAAATCTAGTACATTCTTGCAATAATTGGTAAAATTACATAATGTAACAATTTCATATACATGTATAGCTACTGCAAAGGGATTTTACCAAAATGAATCGTTCGGTGTTTTGAAGACATTTTATTTCTATCGTTACACCTTGGCGACTGTAAACATTAACACAGCTATTTGAAATGTGTGTCAAGCTTTATTATTCCTCAATACAGCATTACATGGCACACCAGTTGATAAGCAAACATTTCAGTTTTGGTAGTTGCATGGAAATATTTAATATTGTATTTTACTATTATTGTTTGTATATTATAGGTTTAACATGTTGTTTATTTCACATTTAGTTTCCAATGTAAAGCGGTAACAAATGCTTAATTAGATTACTTTTCCGAATCATATGCCCTGTGCTTAATGCATATTATATATATATATATATATTGTTGAACATTCATACTCCTATGGTCCAGCATTTGAGTAGTGACTGATATATCAGACTAACGGTTTATATACCAAAGACTTCGATTTCAATATCAAACAAGTGCTCAGAAAGAATTCCTGGGGAATATACAAACCTACCACAATGACTATTACTACTACATGTACCATAATGTCATTGCCTAAACACAAAACATAATAAAATCTTAATAATATATAAAATGGCAATGAAATATATAAACGCAGTATATACAATTTCAACAATATATATAATTGTTCTAATCAGCACTATCAAAAGTTATACAAGCCATTATAAATCAAATTTATAATTAGTTTGAGCAGAAATGTCTATGATCAACCAGACTACTGTGACCTGTTCAGTGTTATGATGTATAATGCATGGAGATGGTACAATGTCCACAACTCTGTCTAATATTAATACATCAAAATATAATTCACACTTCATAGTAAATCCCGCCACAACTTTCATTGAGAACGTTTTAGTAGTATTATAACATTATTTTGCACCAGAGGGATTTCGATTATTCTGGGTAGCCTCTATTATTTGTTTATTTTACTTCCATACGTCATATATGTGTAAGTAGGACCATTTAAAAACTGTACCGGTACTTCGATGCTGCCTATTAAACCATAATGGGGGTAGTGGCCACTTATTCCACTCCGCTCTACCCTCTCAATTGCAAACATATTTAAGTCAGATTTTACCAATATTGGCCCAAATTTAGCCAACAAAATAAAACACTACCAATCAAACTGTCTGATATTACCTTTATGGACAACATAATAATGTATTTAAGAGTGGCTCCTACAACAGCGACTATACTTAGTCTCAATATAAGTCTCCCGTCCGTTATAGTACACGTTCTTTTGTTTTTCTAACATACGTTTTATATTTATTAATGTGTACTCGATTGTAAACATATTGTATGGTTTTTGTTACGATTGTTCTGTATTGTGTATTTACGACGAATAAATATTTCCTGTTTCTTCAAAATACACTTTTCCCAGTCTTCCACACTGTTCTTTACATTACATTGTTTATGCTTAGCCTGTTTCAAACGACGTCCGATGGTGTCACTTACTTTTATTTTGTTCCAGAACCCACAAATTTTGTGACAGAATTGTCAACAATAAAATAACAAAGGTGCAAAAATTGGTGGGCATTTTCACCAACATCTGTCACGTTGAGTGCACCTTCACGACGTAGAACATCGAGGCTCGTCACAAAGAAGAGAACACTTGTGATGGAATGACTCATGGCTCAATATTTAGCGTTTATGCAGACACCAACTCCATGTGACGGGGAACATTTCAAGTGCGACAGTTGTGCAGCAAATTTAAAGATTCCTTTGCTTTCTCAGACAGTTGAGAACACACTGACACATGTGGAAGACATTCTTTTCCGAGGAACGGTTTAAAGCTGCACGTTGAGACAGATTTTTAAATGTGACACCTGTGGAAAAAGTTTTAACAAGTTGTTGTTTTGAAACTATATTGTTCCACCTTGGTAAACACTATGAATAGTGAGAATTTCTTCAGGTGTGATGTACACTAGTGATAACACGTATATGTGATTGTAGCATAACTGCATTGAGGACAACAGCACGAAAAAAAATAGTGTGTTTGTAAAAAGGTTCAAAACAGATACTGTTTAAATATGTCTGTGAATGTGCACACGAGTAGTGTAGAGAAAAGATTCAAATGTGATACATTTGGTGCACAGTTCTCAAAAAGTGGAAATCTGAAGATGCATGTCCATATACACACTGATAAAACCCTTCAAATGCTACACATGTGGTGCACAATTCTCACAAAGTGGAAATCTGCAGATGCATGTCCGTATTCACACCGGGGAGAAACCTTACAAATGTGATACGTGTGGTGGAAGGTATTTAGAAAGGGGCCGTTTGAATTTGCATGTCCGTATCCACACCGTGGAGAAACCCTACAAATGTGATACCTATGGTGCACAGTTCTCAGAAAGTAGTAATTCAATAAACATATCAGTATACATACGGAGAAAAACCCTAAAGATGTGATACCTGTGGTGCACACATCTCTGCAAGTGTAAATCTGAAGACGCATGTCCGTACACACACCGGGGAGAAACCTTGCAAATGTGATACGTTTGGTGCAAAGTTCTCAAAACTTGGTCATTTAAAGACGCATGTCCGTATCCACACCGAGGAGAAGCCTTACAAATGTGGATCACAATTCTCACAAATTGGAAATCTGAAGACGCATGTTCGTATCCACACCGGAGAGAAACCTTACACATATGATACATGTGGTGCACGGTTCTCAGAAAGCGGAAATCTGAAGACGCATGTTCGTATCCATACGGGGTAGAAACTTGCGGAGAACTGTGCACCACATATAAGACATATGTCTTATCTGTGGTATACAGTTCTCCGCAAGTGGAATTCTGAAGAAGCACTTCCGTATACAGACCATGGAGAAACAAATGTGATATCTGCGGGGCACAATTTGCATAGAGTATCGATTTGAAATCACGTGGCTATTCTCACAATGAAGCTGAGCCGAGGTGATACGTGTGGCGTCCTGTTCACAAGTGGTAATTTTAAGTGAGACATGCGCACTGGCAATGTTAACACACAATTGAGATATAACATATGTGGGTGCTCAGTCGTTTTAAAAGAATGGTTCAGGACGGAAACGTGTTGAGATTCGCACATTACGTTTAAGATGTGATACTTGTGGACATCATATCGGAAACAGTAGTATGTTAAATATGGTTGTTGTTTGTGGATACTTGTACCGATGTGAAATGATTGAAATGCGACACATGTAGAACACATTGTTCGGGTATGTGATTTTCACAATAAAAATGCTTCTTTGGATATGTTCTGTCTGTGTGACGTCTAGCAACGTTTGTGGATGACGTAACATGAACTGCCTGATTTGTGATATCTTACTGTAGTCAAGAGATTCCTGGACAAGGTTGTCAAACAGGGTAATTGTTAATGCATAGGCCCATCAGAATAAAGTTGTGTTTTCGGCAACCCGCTCGACCCTATTAATAGGTAGCTGGTCGTAAAATGGTCTATATCATTATTATTATAAAGCATTTATAGAGCGCTGTGTGTCCGGATAACTAATCTGCTCAAAGGCGCTGACAATCGTAGTGTATAAGTAAAAATACATTAAATGACCAAAACATTTTTTTAATATAAAGGTTAAAGAACATGATTTAAAAGTAGCATATAAAAATTACATAAAATGTCAGTTAGATAAACCGTAATAAATATAAATATATATATATTTACAAGTGTATATACATATCTAAATTAAATGAGTTAGCCTTTTAGATATATAAAATACTTAATGTGCTTAAATTATATAAAATAAATACATATAATAGACTAATTAAAAATAATAGTAATAAATAACTGCATCCTAAGTACATAGCCGAATGTCAACATTGCACAAATGTCACTTGCGGATTACAAAGTTCTTTGAAGGCCTGTCGAAATAGATATGTCTTTAAGAGTGATTTGAAAGTGGCAACGCTGTTTGCATGCCTGACTGCATTCCACAGGGCATTCCACAGGATCGAGCCAGCCACCGAGAAGGAACGACGGCCATAACGTTCAAGGTGATATTTCAGCAGAACTTGTTCGGCCGATCTAAGCGATATTGTCGGCGTGTAGGCCGAAACGAGCGATGAAATGTATGCAGGGCCGAGATGGAGCACTGCACGATATACCAGAAGTAACAGCTTGAATTCGATCCGCTGGCGTATAGGCAACCAGTGTAGACGATACAGAACAGGTGTTATGTGTTCTCGTCTCCTTGTCCCGGTAATGAGACGTTCTTTGGAATTCTGTACCATCTGCAACTATCGCAAGTGAGTCTCCGGCAGACCATATAACACTGCGTTGACGTAATAAAAACTTGGCATGACTAAGGCGTTCACAATGGTTCTGCAGGCATTAGTGGTAAGACATTTCCTAATCAACGCGATGCTTTGGAGGTGACAATATGCCACCTCACAAACACGACGCACTTGATTCGTCACCGACATAGTGTTGTCGAGTAGACCGCCGATGTCGCGGATAACCGGCTTTGGCGAAACATAATACAGATACATCAATGACTTGGTCAACAGGCGGGTGAACATGTTTCCAATAGTTCACTGCAAATATATGACGATCATCACAGTTTTGTTCTCGTTAAGTAGGAGATTATAGTAAGACATCCACGCTTTCACATCGGTGGTACAACGAGATATCCGATCGGTGACCATTGTAAGTGGCTGGTCACGGGGAAAGTCATCATGTAATTGCGCATCAACAGCGTACATATGATAGCGCAGTTGATGATGTTCAAAAACATGATTGAGTCAAAGGCAGTAGATCGTGAACAGAAGAGGTCCGAGCACGCTACCATGAGGCAGACCACATGTTAGGTCGACACTTCTTGAAATGACGTTGCCAACTTTAACTGTTTGTGTTATCCAATTCTCTGTAGTTGTTTGAACTGCAAATGATGGTCGAAAGTATCAAAGGCGGCACTGTGATTTAGTAACTCTAGTATCAAGCTCTTCTTGTCATACAGATGTCGTCCTGTATGCTTACTAGGCCTGTTTCACAGCTGTGCATTGCACGGTACGCACTTTGCAAAATATCGAAGATGCCGTTCGCATCCATGTGCTGTCGTATTTCGATTGCAATGCATCTCTCGAGGAGTTTCGATACGAAAGACATATTTGATATTGGACGATAATTCGATAACAGCTCTGGATCAAGACCATTCCTCTTTAACAGCGGTGTTGCTACGGCAGGTTTCCTGCCGACAGGCAGTAATGCCGACACGGTGGACATGTCAACAATGCTGGTTAGCATTGGTCCAAGAATGTCAATGTTAGACTTAAGCATGCTTCACGAAATGTCGTCAATGCTGGAAGAAGATTTGCTCGATGTCTTCTCAACCAGACCGTAAATGTCGGTGACTGTAGCAAGTTGAAAGTCGCACAATGGTTCTTCAATACGGCATTCAATATCGTGTACGAATGCGGGCAGTTGGCATAGCGAGCATGCAGTCGCCAGCCGTGTACTAATATCAGCGATCTTATCTGTGAAATAAGCGACCAATCTCTCAGCTAGTGCATCCGGTCATCGTCACATTCGGGGAGCACAAGCGTACTAGTACGACTCATCAATGTTTTTGTGATGCAATACATTGCTTTGGTATCGTGAGGTGTAACTTCGATTTCAGCACAGTTATAAGCAGATTTGGTTGTGGCGATGCTATGCTTAAATGCGTCACGCATGTCAGTGTAAATTTCACGAAGGACAGCTAGCCGCTTGTGGCGCCACTTGCGCTCTGCTTGTCGCACTTGCTGTCTCATCAGCTGAAAGTTGTCAGTCCGCCATGGATGTCTTGGACGCACGTTTAATAATCGTTGGATGACTGATGCATGTCTGTCAATTACCGTTCGAAGTTCATCATTATACTGTTCAAACAGACTCTCAATGTTGGCGGCGGGGTTTTTAATCAGTGGGAAAGCGCGTAAGTCGCACGGAAACTGCAGCATGTTGATTGCAGCGTATTTATCATAAATCACTTCCTTAAGCACTAGAAGTGGCTTAGATGAAACCAACTTACACATGATGATGTGGTGGTCTGTGAGCAAGGACTCCACCGACACGTCTGTCACAATAAAGCCATTCATCGTCATCGATCCCATAGCGAACATTGAAGTCACCGAGTATAAAGATTCCGGTGTTTCGATGCGAAACGCGTTCAAGAAGTTCGCCGAATTCTACGAGGAATTGGCAAAAGGACTTCGACTTGCGACCAGACGATGGTGGTCGGTAAATTACAAAGATGCGTGCCGTTGCAGCAACTCTCGACCCGCATAGCACCACTTCAAGGCATTCGAAAGATTCCGCTGGCCATGGTCTGGGTAGAGAAAGGTGGAAGGAGGTCTTAAAAAAGACACCAACTCTCCCACCCGTCGATTGCTCCGCGGGAGGTGTTCAAAATTGTAACCGTCAGGGATCATCGCTGAAGTGAAACTCTCATCATTATTGCACAACGACGTCTCTGTCAGGCGCAGAATGATTTACATATGTAGTCTGTGACAAAGTCTTCTTTGTTAAGAAGAGATGTAATGTCCAACAGCCCAATCATAGCAGTAGTTGGGCTGTCAAACGTAACTCGAATCAGATTCTGCATGCAGGTGTTACGTCTCGTGGTAAACGAAGGAGGGGGGGGGGCGATGGTTAATTAGCACAGTAGTTGGTCTTTGCGTTGACCTCCCTGCCCTACAGCCCCTGCGGGTCTGCCGATTTTTCAAGCGTCCAAGTGGTCTAGTGTAAGGTGAAATCTGGTCGCAATCGCACGTCCAATCAGGGTCAGTTAGAGTGTACGCGAACATGCTGTGAAGAATGGCTGTGCAGTGGTCCTGTTGTTGCCGTCACGCCTGGTCGATCAGTAGCAATGTTGTGGCACAGGTGCAGTTCACTGCGCAGTTCACTGTACAATTACAAAAATATTAAAGAGTCACTAAACACTTCCCAAAACAGCATAGTCCATCGTCGATTTGATACCTTCATAAAACAACTGTAAAAAGAGCAATGCTGTATTGAAATATAAAAAAAACTGGTAAAATGCTAAATATGAGAGCTTGCTATGGTGCAATGCAGCCACTTAGAGGAGCAACACATTTCGTACGATAGTCAATCTGTTTGCCAAAATTGCCTTATTCGGCTTACGCATAGCAAAGTATTTGAACAGATATGTCGGGGACGGAATAAGCTCGTACTAAAAGTAGGTTGCTGTGTCTTCGCATCGTTCTAGAAGGACCAGCAGTCTTGAAAACATAATAAGTGGATCAACATACACCGTTTGCTGATCGATCTTGATTCCTTTTATTAAATTAATCAAAGTGTGGACAGTCTCACTGCGTTTCATCGATGCTTCGTGAACCTTGACGTTATCAAGTTTCTCTTGTAGCGATAAACTAACTTCTTCGACATCGTTACAATTGACACCGTCACTATCGGTAGCAATTATCCCTGATGACTGCTATCTCAATTCGTGCCTATCAACATCAAAGGGATCATGCTGAGCAAGCCAGTTGAAGATTATTTTCAAATCCTCAAAATCTCTATTACAGCGGGCGCTCCCCAGCTCCACGTGCTGCTCACTGGTTCTGGCTTCGTGCTCATCGGCACACTTATGCATACTGTACACCCATAGCAATCGCACCGTCTCTGCGATCCCTCCTCCTCCAGTTAACCAACCTTCGCTCTTTACAGATCGCATCGTTACTTGCTCAAGTGTGAGATCTGTCCACAAGCCGGCCCAGTAACGATCGCTGCGACGCTACGTGTGGTACCCATGCTCTGAAAATTTTGCATACAACCAGGCGTAGCTACCATCCACTGGAGATACGTGCGACCACTTTTGGCACAGAAGAAGTGGCCGGAGGCAGCAAATAAGTTCAGCATACGAAGAACTGCAATTATATGCGTATTCCAGCTGCCTATCCTCTCTGCACGAATGAGCAGCTTTAAAGTGTCGGTGTAATCCATGTATATCAGTTACAATTGTATGTGCCGTTCTTTAACTCTTTTTTTTTTCATACTTGATGTCTTCCATGATGTTTTTCTGCTTCATGAGACCAGGTGACTCGCCAATACTCTCAACACCGATTTCGTGATTTCTAAGCTGTTAAATTCGTAGTACAAACGAAGCTCTTCCACTTCAGTCTCAATCTCTTGATGGACTCTTGTAAATGGCAGTCAAGTTCATTCAAAATTATATCATTACGAGTCAGCATCATTGGAAACTTCCTCACTTTCATCCTCTCAAGTGAAGTCTCCCTTACCTTCGTCACTCGGTGCAACGGTTGTCCTGTGCTGCACCACGACAGGATTACCGTCGCCACACTGACCTGATTTCCTCGAATGCCCCGCTTCTTTGAGTCTGGCCATGAATGCTGCTTTAAATATAAAGTGTCCTCTTAGAGCTCTTGAAACAGCCTTCCCCGTCATCATGCGTGTCACTGCATTCACACCGTAAACACCGTTTCAAGCAAGCCCGACATGCCTGAACCTGCCATCAAGCTGCCGATGCTGCCGAGAAGGAATGAAAGAATGAAGGAAGGAAGACAGGGAGGAAGGAAGGAAGGAAGGAAGGAAGGAAGGGAGGAAAGAATGAAGGAAGGAAGGCAGGAAGGAAGGAGGAAAGAAAGGAAGGAAGGAAGGAAGGAAGGAAGGAAGGAAGGAAGGAAGGAAGGAAGGAAGGAAAGCATGAAGAAAAGAAATGTTTATTTGTCCCAGTGACACAATACTGATCGATAATAAATATACATTAATCATAAGTAAACAATATATGACCTTATTTCCACTACAACAGAAAAACAATCACGAAATAAACTATTCAATACATTAATGTGAATGAAAAAGTGGTGTCAAAGGGACGGGAGACCCCTATTAAGACCAATTTTGGTCGCTCACGAAGGGGCCACCAAAAGCTCACCAGGGTATGAAAATTCAGAAACATAATACATTTGATACAATATATCCGCTAAACAGGCTTACAGAACTTTGACATGCCAATATTAAAGAACTTTGACAGTGCATCTAGGCACATATCACGTATGCTTATATCGTGTCTGTGGTTTCCGACATGGAAATTCATTGAAATTTAACTGAAAAGGGGTTCTTCACTGAAACGACTATAAGTTCCCCCTAAGGAGGATTGGAGAGGAGTTTTTACCATATTAAAGAGCACAACAATGCGCTTTGAGTGACACTATATATGCTCAGGTAACAATTTGTTCCCGGTAGTCCATTATTTGGATATAGAACGACCATAATATACCATACTCCACTCTTCGGGGGTTGGGGTGTAGATCTACGGGTCGACGTGAAGAAGCGTTACACGGTGGTGGGGTGTCCGGTTGCGCTTTACGTAACGAATTAAACGAATATGTATTAGTTTGTTCAGCTGTCAATGTTTGACTGATAATGCTCAACATATACCAAGTTAGTTGCAGTCAGAAGAGTATGCCTTTTAGGGTTTTGGGGATAACAATAAAAACGAGCTCCCAAATAGCTTCAATATCATGCCCTGGTAGTTGTCGGTCGTGACAGTAATATTGACCAAATGTTACAAAATAAACTACATGATTTATTGTATTTAAACACCATAACGTGCTCGCAGGTCGTTCTTTGTTCATCGATAGGCCGTAGTCATGATAGTGTTGAATCGTCAAATGATATTCGTCTTGCTATGCTATTTTAAGAGTGTATATATATAGACGTAGTCATTATTATGTATGCGTCTACTCCGTGTTGTCAAGTCCATGGCCCAGGGGCCTTTTTGCTGAAGTATTCGCACGGGCTCTTGGTTCTTCGATTGTTAGGTTACGTATTACGAGCACATCACGTTTTACATTTCGAACACCTGATTTAATTACCACATAAACATGCAAAATGTTGACATATATGTATGGGGTACTATTTTTTTCACCGCCGCGCCGCCGTAACTTCAGTTTTTTCTAACCTAAACGGGGGACACATTCCAAAGGTTTAGGGGGCACTATCGGGGGCACATTAAAAAAAGGTCTAGGAACACGCTAAATTCAAAAGGTATATGGGACACATATTATGCCCCTCAGGCTCACTGGATCCACCTGTGCGATATGCAATGAGTGTACACATTTTTTATTGAAAATATTAAATCTTATACGTTGGGAACCCAGCAATCGTACAGCTGAAAATCTACAATAAAAAAACGATGAACTACTCAGATTCCACGCAGACATTCGCTCTGCCTCGAGTTACATGACGGGGAAAATGAAACCTTGTGTTGTGATTGCGATATCGCCCAGCGGTGGCTCTACGTTACGGAGCTTGGCTATATTAATGGAGACAAATGGTGGCGCCACGGTGCGTAGATGATGGAGGCTATGCACACACATTTTGTATTCGTCAATTTCACAATCGCAGAGATCTTTCTTGGGCTAACACGTATAATTTAGAAGTAGTGTTGGTCAATGTACAAAAGGTATAATACTGTCATTAATCTTTACATGACAACCCATCATAATACTCGAATATGTTAGTTGAGTGAGTTGTTGGCGTTACTATTCTTTTAGTGTGAGCGATAAATGGGTGATTCATCCTGAGATCCAGTGGCAGTGGCACACTCACACATGCGCGGCGGCGTGTTTGGTTGGTAAGTAATACTTATGTGTTTTAGTTGTACCATCGTACTCAAGTACAGTCAAACATAATTATAATGAATATGACGTTTTCCCAAAAAATAAGAAAAAACTGCCTGGCCTGGGTAACATTCTGAAACACTGACTAGGGGCTAGGCCCTTGGCCAGACTTTTATTTCATTGATTTGATTCAGACAAATTGTTACAATCAATACAGTGGTTGTTTTGAGTGAAGCTCTTATTTTTTAACAACAAATACACACTTGGTAAAATGAGGATATTTACCAAATTCATTATGGCAGGTTTTAATAGCCTCATTGTTTGGGAAGATGCCACTCGCAACAGGCTTCTCAGGAACATTGACATTATTTCTTTCCTGTGGTGATGATTACATACTCAAATGCCCCAGCATTTGAGTAGTGACTCGGCCCGGGCCGAGTTGTCTCGAGACATCTCGGCCCCATCCTGAGACAACTCAGCCCCCGCAAGTCGGCTCGATGAAAAATTAATGCATGTGTGTGTGTGTATTTTTTCTCAAAGGCCTTTCATACTTTTTCATCGAGCCGATCTGATGGGGCCGAGTTGTCTCGAGACGATAAATATTTAACATAATTATTTATTCATATTTAAACTAACTAAGCCACCCAACGGTCTTTGATCTGAGTTTTTCACCAGATCGCATGAATGTTCAGGTTATTCACACGTACTCCGAGAGTACGTAGCATGCCAATTACCCCGTTGTGTCGTTTCATAGATCAAAGCACACACATAGGGTGTTTGAACTTCAGCACTTTCTGACAAGACTGGTTTACCTTCCCTTTGATGACGAGTACATGAATTAAAATAGCTCAGAGTCGATAGTTACCGAGCAGATCTTGAGTGTCAGTTTTGCACAAGCCAAGTTCGAAACAGCAATGAGACTCGTATAGCTTGACTGATGGACCTCACAGATCATCTATTTTGATCATGAAGATTTTTAAAGATGCTGTTGAAAAATGACTGTAATCGTATTCGTACTCGATCATAATCGTAATGCTTACGATAGGTGTGTGACGCATATATTGATATTGCTCCTTGTGAATGTCCATACTATAATCACTTCCGCAAAATCTAAGTTGTTAGCATATATTCCAGTTGTTTGCATAATCTTCGTTGTTATTGAAAGTGTGAAAAGATCAGTCGGATGATACATTCTGACAACTTCAGAATTATCTGCTCAACGAAACAATGACGGAGTCGCAAGCGAGTTACCCCTCTGTGCCCATTCACACATTTATACTGTCGTAGTAAACAAGAAGCCGACAAACAACTACAACTACATTCCCTTCAGAAGTATCTGCTCAATGAAACAATGACGGAGTAGCAGGCCACTTACCCCATTGTGTCCCATCACACATCAGAAGACACACAAAGAGTGGTTTGAAATCTATCTAAGCTCCATATCAATGCATAATGATGCTTCCAATTCTGCCACAAATTTGAAGCTAGGTGGGTAATGGAAAAGACTGAATTAGATCCACAATTCTCTACTACACATGCTACAACGCATAACTGGTAGTACATTTTGATGCGAACGTTATCTGAAGCATTGACGTTTCCTGTGATATCTAGACTGCAACTGCAAATACAATTTCATTGTGAGATAAACTACCATTAGTAACTTTTTTACAGCCCCGCTATTCTACAGGTTGGTGCCACTGCCGTTTGCAGAAGCGCAACTGATCCCGATTTGTTCTCGATTCGTTTCGGAGAAGAAACTCGTGCGGCGCCAGCGGAAATGTTACAGGCAGCTACAAGGGAAATTGTTTCGTCTGTGGGCTACATATGCAGCTGGCGAAATCTCGACTTCGAAATTGCTTAAGTCTTGTGGCAATGTGTATGCTCCTAGCCGTCTGTAAATGAGGACTGTAGCCGCCTGTGTGCTAAGGTATTACCATTGTGTGTGGAGGTGGTGGTGGAATCCTATTAAAGTTGTGTTAAGACGTTACCATGCTTTGTCTCTCACACACCGAACATAGACCATTCGCCGGTGTCTTAGTTCGCTGTGCTTAAAACAAACAACAACCAGTGACAACCAGTTTCGTTTTAAAAAGAAGCATGGCACTGACATGTTGCCTTGTGCATACAACTGGCGACCTTGTCTAGATATATCATTGTCATCTAGCATACTATTTGAAATGATATGACAAATACTACACGATCATCAGCATACATAATATTATTTACACAATTATATCTTACATAACCAATTTTTTAAAACGTAATCAGTCATAAATGCAAATGGCAGATAATCAGCTGACGATAGAGTACAACTCGCCGGTTTCCACTCAGGTGGAAAAACATCACTACAAAAGCAGAACATATCAGGCAGAGGGGAAACATGCAGCAAACATATGACACCGACATATGCTGCGCTGTGAAGCTCACGGAAAATTTAGTATTACGAAAACATGGCGTGAACTAATGTGCGATTCTGTCTATGAAAGTATGAAATCGGCTAATATAACCATATGATGTTAGCCTGGACTGTAAAAGAAATATATTCATTACTTTAAAATGAGCTAAGTCAGTGGACGCAGAAGTAGTCTCAGAACGGGGGCCGAAAGTCGCGAAAGATTTATTGAAATATTTTGGGGCAAGCAGAAATATCTAATTTTTGTTGTGAATGAAGCACGTAAGGATATTGAGAGTTATTAGTTATTTATGTTATAGGGACAAGCTTACACCTAGAAAAAGTTTTGTGACAATTCATGCTACGCCTCATTTACTTGTTTGGGTCAGAATTTGGTCAATTTTAAAGAAATATGACAATGTACCATCTTTGCATATGTACAGATTCATAATTAAGACAGCCAGACCTGCAATATTACTCTGATTTGCACACTTGCATATACTAATTATATACAACTAGTTTCTGAGGTATGTGTATTTTGCTCACAATCAAGGTCTGAAAACCCTCTCGCGAGTTATTTATTGAATAAATCATTATATTTATAAACTTGGTGCACACTAACCATACACTGTATTTATGTTCTAATTATATTTATGTGATCTATACGTTGTAGAGAACAATTCCACCAAGTTTCATTGATACTGGTTAAATAGTTCGAGAGATATTAACCTGTGAAATGTGAATAATTTATTTATTTTTAGAAGCCGTCATGAAAGTCCCAAATTTCAAACGGCCGTAACTGGAGCTAGAACACTAAATTTCCGGATTCTTGCTTATCTTACCAAAGACTTTCTTCACCAAACTGATTTATTAAAAAAATTCAGGAATGAGGGTAAAAATTTTCATTATTAAAAGTGTGAGGAATACATGAGAACGTTTTAATAGTGTTATAAAATTAGTATGCACCACAGGGATTTGGATTATTCTGCATAACCTCTATTATTTGTTTATTTTTACTTATAAATATGTAATTATAATCATTTAAAAACTATACTGGTACTTCGATTCTGCCTAAACATATTGGGATAAAGGCAACTTATTGCAGTCCGCTCCACCCTCTCAATTGCAAAGGCTCAGAGGCTTTCGTTGACGTGTCACGTCGACTTCATCAGTACCTATGACGCTGAATGACGTCATCGTACACGTGAGGCAGTTCGTAATTGCCCTCGTCTCTGTTGATGGGTGTTTGGTAGCCTCTACCAGGTAATTTAACATGATTCTTGGATATGAAAAATGAAAGTTTCGAATTTGAAAACGAACTATCATGAAGACTGTTCAGTAATCTTAGGACAAAGTATGGACAAGAATGTGTCAAAGACGTGAGGAAACTCGAACAATTGACCAGAAAGGTTTCGCGCCACAGAAATCACCTTGTATTTACGCTACGTTGCAAAGACATCAATGTAACACCTCCCAGTCTCAGTCTGAAATGCCCGATAAACACGACGAATGCGACGAGAATAGTGGACAAAGCCATGAAGGAACTAGTGAGAGAGAGAATACGTGTCATAAACAACAAATTGGACACGTTTAAAGAGAAGAAACTCGCCCTAGAAACGAAGCTGTTTACTTCGTTGTCAAGGGAAGAACAACAAAACGTCACGCGCCACACCGCGCATGTCAGCGAGAGTACGCATGAGAAAACAAAATGGCGCCACCAACAACAAATTCGGCGCTTGAAAGCGAAGAGAGACAGAACAAACGAAGTTGACCTTACCGGAACACAGCTAAAAAGGTGGGTGATAAATCTGTCGAAATACAAACTGTCCGGGGCCCAGAATAAGATATTAGCGAAGGGACTAAATTACGCGGTAACGCCAAAAAAAGTACCAACCGAGGAGTTCGTCGTAGCGGCAGAACAAGCGACATGGAAACTACCACAAGAACAAAAAGACAAACTTCGTGCAGATATCGCGGGAGTTCTGACATCAGCAAAAGTTCCAAAACAGAACCTAACCAGACAAGAAAGAACAGCCTTGAAAGAGCTGCAGAAGGAGAAGTCCATCACCATACTCCCAGCGGACAAGGGAAAGGCCACAGTCATCATGGAAACGAAAGAATACCAGGAAAAAATGAAAGAAATGCTAAGTGACGAAGCGACATATGAGAAGTTAAAGAAGGATCCGACCAAGAAATATAAGGCAGAACTCATCAGAATGGTAAATTCCTTGGAGAAGGAGGGGAAGATCACCAAAGATCAGTACTGGTACTTATATCCTACGCTAGAAAAAGTACCACGGATGTATGGATCACCAAAAATCCACAAGGAGAAGGTGCCACTCAGACCAATTGTCGACTACACACAGACAATAGCATACATAAATTGGCCAACATACTACAACCACTTGTTGGAAAAACAGAACACCATACGGAAAATTCACAAAAATTGGTGAAAGAAATGACAAAGCTGAGAATGGAAGAAGGAGAATCATTTGTGTCATATGACGTTGTGTCACTGTTCACGAAGACCCCAATCAGAGAAGCTAGCAAAGTCATCAGAAAAAGACTAGAGAATGACAAGACACTAAAGAAGAGAACAAATATAAACGTAGACGACATCATGGAGTTGTTGAAATTTGTCTTGGAGACGACATACTTCAGATTTGGAGGAGAAATTTACCAACAGAAGTTTGGGGTTGCCATGGGCAGTCCAGTGTCCCCCATTGTTGTGAACCTGTACATGGAGGACCTGGAGCAGAAAATCATAGCCACAGCACCAGTCGATTGCCAACCGAGAAACTGGAAGCGATATGTGGACGATATAATTTGCCTCGTACACACAGGAAAGGCAAAGAAATTACAACAACACATGAACACTGTAGACCCCACAGGTAGCATCATTTTCACACGGGAAGACGAAGAGAACAACAGCATGCCCTTCTTGGATGCAAAGTTCACCAGAAAGGAAGATGGCAGTGTGAAGTCCACAGTGTACAGGAAGAAGACGCACACTGACCAATACCTGAATTTTGCATCCCACCACCCCAAACATCAGAAGTTGGGAGTTGTCAGAACCCTTATGAACAGGTGTGAGACAATAACTTCGGAGGAGGGGGACAAGAAAGAAGAGGTGGAACACCTGAGAGGAGCTCTAAGAGTATGTGGCTATCCGTCGTGGGCCTTGAAAAAGGCGACAGATAGCAGTAAGAAGAAAAAGACCAACGAAAAGACTAAGGACAAAAACTATCGGAGCCAAGTAGTCATCCCATACATAGAGGGGGTATCGGAGAGAGTACATCGAGTACTGAAAAAATATGGAGTAGCAACGGCCATGCGTCCCCACACCACCCTCAGACACCTGTTGGTACATCCCAAGGACAAAGTACAGCTAGAAGAACAGGGCGAACTGGTGTACCAAATACCGTGCAAGAATTGTGGTGGGGAATACATTGGGGAGACAGGAAGACTACTCAAAACAAGACTGGAGGAACACAGAAAGGACGTAGACAACACGAAAAATGAGAAAAACACAAGGAGCGGAAAAAAAAGATTTATGTCTACCATCAATAAATCCGCCCTTACAGACCATGCGACAACTGAAAACCATATCATAGACTGGGAGGGAGTGAAAATTGTTGACAAAGAACCCAACAGAAGAATTCGGCAAATCAAGGAAGCCATCTGGATCAGAAAGACCCAAACACCCATCAACAGAGACGAGGGCAATTACGAACTGCCTCACGTGTACGATGACGTCATTCAGCGTCATAGGTACTGATGAAGTCGACGTGACACGTCAACGAAAGCCTCTACCAGGTAATTTAACATGATTCTTGGATATGAAAAATGAAAGTTTCGAATTTGAAAACGAACTATCCTGAAGAATGTTCAGTAATTTTAATTCATCAATTGCAAACATATTTAATTTATATTTTATCAATATTTACCCAATTTTAGCTAATCAAATACAACACAGTACCAGTAAAACGTTCAGACATTACCATAAAAGACAACATAACAATGTTCTTAATTTTTGAAAGGGTCACTCAACTGAATTTGCAGCTCTCGAATTAATTGATGGATATTAACAAGTATGGTTAGTAAGGAAATACCTATACATACTTACTTCAACTGTTCTAAAGTATTTGATACCCTGGACTATTCAATATTAACATATGTTATAATTTTATGGCATAAAAGGAGTAGCCCTAGATCTATTCAAAAATTATTTATAAATAATGCGTAGACATTGAAGAAACCCAATCTGAAATGCCTAGTGTCTCAACAGACATACCTCAAGGACCAATTCTAGGCCCTTTGTTATTCTTAATCTACATTAATGACATTGCCCCACTTAGTCCAAAATTCAACTTTGTTATGTATGCTGGTGACTCGACCCTCTCAAGTACTCTAGATTCTTTTGTACGATATTACAACAGTTAAACTGTTGAATTCCTAATCAACCCAGGATAGGGGCGAGTACTCGACTAAAGCACTCGAGTATATGAGTACTGTGATATGTATGAGTAATGAGTACTTCATCCGAGAGAGTACTCGAGTAACGAGTATGGGTACTTTTGAAAGTACTCTAGCACATGTACTTAATATAATGTTTGTTAATCGTGTGTCCAACTGCTCCTCCTGTTGCGCAGTCACGCATTCTGCCCAATTTTGTGACACCGAAACAAATTTGGACTGGTAGAAATCTAGCCACTGGACTGAACTACACCTGAGCAATTCACCTGGGTCCCCATTCCTCCTAACCCTATTTCATTCACTCATGCAGCCTTGAGCCTGTTGACAATGTGATTGTAAACAGCCTTTCAAGAGATGTGGCAGATCTTTAAAAGGAAGCCAGTTTCTGACTGGATTGAGACAACACCAGCTGGTCAGGCCTACACAGTGTGTAGACTGTTTGAAGCTGTTGTGGGTTTGTTTGACATTTAAGTGCCACTATAGGTCATTGATGTGATGGTCAGTCCTGTCTCCCAGTCTTATTCAAGTGATCTGAACCAGTCAGTAAACAGTGTTCATGATAACCCAGAGCTCTTATACAATGAGGATATCATGACATCAGAGCAAAATATGAGACATTTGTACTGAAGATCATAATACATGATGTTATGATAAAATACGTACAAAGTATTCCCAGGGTACTCCCAAAATACTCGTAAATACTCATATTTTTAAGGAGTAACGAGTACAAGTTTAGTAAAAGTACAAGTAACGAGTACTTCGTGAAATAAATCAGTACTGGTTAAAATTAATGAGTGGCTTAGATTAAAAAATTTACCCCGAAATGAAAATTAATCAAAGTATATGATTTTCTCAACACGTAGAAGAAATAATAATAAGATGATAAACCCATCAAATCTACAAATATATATCACAAACAATGATTGAGTAAATGAATTCAATTTCCTAGTGCTAAGCTATAATGAATAATTAAACTGGCAAAGTCATATCAACAAGATCTCAAATAGATGCTTGAGGACTACAGGTATTCTAAATAAACTTAAACGATTCTTACCTCTGAGTATAAAGATGACGATATTGTCACATGTAACTTTTGGTTTAACGACCTCAGGCTATAGATGTGATAGAATTTTTAAAACTTCAAAAGAAAGCTGTTCGAATAATAAATTTAATTAAATATAACGCTCACACCGATCCATTGTTCAAAAGTCTTAAATTACTAAAAGTAGAACATCTTCTAAAATGGCATCAACTAAAACTATTCCATAAATATTCACACAATAAATAAACTACCAGTATATCTGCAAAACAAATAGAGTAGATGAGTTCAAGTTCCTAGTTCTCAGCTTTAAAGAACAATTAAACTGGCAATGTCATCATAAGTTTAAGTAAATGTAGCGCTCACAACGATCCACTGTTCAAATGTCGTAAATTACTAATAGCACTACATTTTCTAAAATTGCATGGACTAAAACTATTCCATAAATATTCACACAATAAACTACCAGTATACCTGCAAAACTTGCCATTTGTTCAAAACAATAGTGTTCACAACTTTTACAAACGTGGTCAACATAAAATCCATACAATCAGGGAACACCAGGAATTTGTCAAACGAAGCCTCAGGTATAGTTTGCCACATACCATAACTAATGCTCCAGATTTAATAAAGGACAAGATCACCACTCACAGTTTATATGGCTTCGTAACATACTCCAAGCTTTACTATCTGAATACTTAGAGCAGTGTACAATCCAAAACAGTTATATATGCAATAGGGACCTGATTGACTGACTGTACACATCCTTTGTTATAAATTACTTTATTTAAAAACCGACTGTTTGTATGTTTGTGTATTTAGTAAGTGTAATATATGGTTATTATATCATATACATTTATCTTGTAGTAATGCACCAATTGTACTAGGGATTGTGTTATTTTATACAGTGTATAAATCAAATAATAAATGACATTGCCTTTCAGGGTGGCTCCTACGACAGCGACTATAATTAGTCTTAGTACGACTCACCCGTGTCTTATATTACATCCCTTATATTGTTTTGTTTTGTCGACTCGAATGTAAATATATCGTGTTGTTTTTACTACGATTATTCAGTATTTTGTATTTGGCACAAATAAATATTTCATCTTTTCTGTTTATCCAAAATACACCTGTCCCAGTCTTCCACAATGCTCGTTGCATTCTATTGTTTATGCTCTTTCAAATGACGTGTGATAGTGTCATTTAATTTGTTTTCAGGATTCACACATGTTTGTGACATAACTGTCAACAATGAACTAACAAAGCTGAAAGGACTCGCCCATTGACAACAACAACTGTCCCGTTGGGTGCAAGAACATAGGATATCGAGCCACGTCACAGAATGTCAACATCTTCGACTTCAGGAAGAAGAGAAAACAGCGTTTATGCATACATCAACTCCCTGTGACGGGGACCCATTCAAGTGTGACAGTTGTGCAGCAAATGTAAAGGTTCGTTTTCTTTCTCAGACAGTTGAGGGAACTCTGTGTGACACACGTGGAAGACATTCTTCTCCGAGCAAAGCTTTAAAGCTGCACATGGAGACATATTTAAATGTAAAGGTTCGTTTTCTTTCTCAGACAGTTGAGGGAGCTCTGTGTGACACACGTGGAAGACATTCTTCTCCGAGCAAAGCTTTAAAGCTGCACATGGAGACATATTTAAATGCGACACCCGTATAATATAATTTAACATGTTATTTTTAAAGTATAATGTGCTACCTTGGTTTACACTACGACTAGTGAGAAACTCTTGAGATGTGATGTACACTAGTGAAAACACGTTTATGTGTTTGTAACAATAGTGCTTTGAGGACCACAGCACGATACAAAATAATATGTGCGTTTGTGGGAAAATTTAGAAATAAAAAGAAGTTTAAACCTGCAATATCAATTCGATTGTTATCCTCCTGGCTTTTCTGACTAATTTCCAGAAAAAGCAAAGCTATCAAGTATCCCCTATAACATCCTAGTTCGTTGGTGCATTTGTGCTACTTCGTTTTGTTGAAATTAATAAATAAACTGCGAACTATTTCGAATTTGGTTTCGAGTCGAATGAGTCGGAACTACCAACACTTACTTGAACATGGACATGCACCTGGAAGTGGAAACTTCATGTCATAGTATCGTGTTCGCGAATTTGGGCGAGACTGACCTCTGATCCTCAAGATTGATGCCTCGATCAAGCCGTTTTTGTTGATAGTAGTGTTCGCAAGTGTTTATGCAACACGTTCTTATTTTATGGCATTTACGCCGGCGATTGGACATCCTCGGACATATGCCACCAACGCAGCGAAAAGGGCCAAATTATGCAGACAATGACAATATTCGCGCCAGAAGGTTTATTTGGGAAAAACCAGTATGGATTTGTGGAACGACACAAGACAACTGACAAGTCACAAAAGAAACGGCTGGAGTAAGACTAGTCTAAGAACAGACGCTGCGTTCGCAAAACTTCTTCTAGACAGGTTAGTAATTTCAGAGTAGTGAGCCTCAGCCACGCATATTTATTCATGTGAATATAATGATGTTGCTTATTATGTTCAGACAACTACCACCCCTCAATACTGTGAAAATGTCCATCACAATAACATGTATCGATAGCTATATACAACCACTTTGGAATTATAATCTTAATCTTGATACGCTAAAGCACGTGTGTGTTGTTATTGTTTTCGAATGCCTGGGATGCCGATCTCGCGTAAAGCACATGACCGAAGTGGCGCAGTAAGCAGACAGCGCAATTGGCTTTTGCCAGCGATACCCGCTGTAACGACAAATCTTTTTTTTTTGACGATAAAAAACCCGTACGCATTTTTGTTTATTAAACCGACTGTGCGCACTAGTTAAACTATTCACACATTACACATATGGACATAAAAGAACCGTATTGGCGATGGGCAAACGAACTGATTGAGCACCTTTAATTATGTCTCTGAATGTGCACATGGGTACAATCAAGAAAAGATTCAAATTGCTTACACACAAACAAGTTGAGGGAACTCTGTGTGACACACGTGGAAGACATTCTTCTCCGAGCAAACCTTTAAAACTGTACATGGAGACATATTATAGACAGTTAGTGAGGAAGCTAAAGAAGACGAGAGTCGAGCAGGTTATTTTGTCAGGAATTTTGCCAGTAATGGGAGGAAGGGGGGTAACGTATAGAAACTGCAAGAGGATGGCGATCAATGCACTAGCTGAGCAGATGTGTGAAGAAGAGGGGGTGGGATTCACCGATTTATGGGGATACTTTGTTGGGAGGGAAGATATGTACATGAGAGATGGCCTCCATCTTACTGGAAAGGGGGCAGCAGTTTTCTCGGAGAATCTGCTGCAATCTGTTGACAGTGGGACAGGTTGCATCTATTTAAACTAGATTCGCAGGGGGGACTCACAGAAAAGCCTGAAAATGGAGGCATAGATAAAGACAGCACAAATAAATCAGCAAATAACAGTCAGGAAAACTCTTCTGAAGCTGGATATAAATGTGTTTGTTTAAATGCAAGGAGTATAGTAAACAAAAGAAATGAACTAAACATTATGGTAGAAGATATTGACCCTCATATAATAGGTATAACCGAATCCTGGACCACCACCGATATATCAGATGCTGAATTGGGACTGACAGGATATGTAATGTTTAGAAAAGATAGAATAGGAAGAAAGGGAGGTGGAGTTATTTTATATATTAAAGAATCTATTTAGGCTTATGAAATAACATTAGAAAGAGAAGCAGATTGCGAAGAAGCTGTTTGGCATAGTTACAGGAAACTCAACGTTAACAGTTGGGTTAGTTTATCGAAGTCCAAACATAAGCATAGAAGAGAATGAAAAAATACAAAACGCTATAAGGGAAGTAAGCAAACGGGACTGTATTATTATGGGGGATTTTAACCACGGGTATATACAATGGAAATCTCTACAGAGTATGGGGAGAGAGGACCAACAGTTTTTAGTTTTAGTTCAAGATACATTCCTTTCTCAACATGTGCTAGAACCAACCAGGGGTGAGAATGTGTTAGACATAGTTTTGTCCTCACAGAATGAATTAGTTGACAATGTCAAGATATGTGAGCCACTGGGGAGTAGCGATCACAACCAGATACATTTTACCATCAAAGTAAAATTAGAAAGGAATAGTAAAAAGCAGTATAGGAGAAATTTCCACAAAGGAAGGTATAAGGAGATGAGGAAATATTTAGCAAAGATAGACTGGAATAAGACACTGACAAATAAGACGGCAAGAGAATGCTGGAATATATTAAAGAGTGAAATTAAGTGCATAGTCGATAAATTTGTACCCTTCAAAAAACAAGGAAAACGGTCCAAAAAGAAACACTTATCGAAAGAAGCCATTATAAAAATTAAGTATAAACAAATGATGTGAAAGTCATATAGATGTACTGGAAATGATGAAGACTACAACAGTTATAAAGAAGCACTTAACCAAGCTACAGCTGAAATTATAAATTCAAAGAGAAGCTATGAACAACAATTAGTTAGTAATATAAAACATGACAGCAAGAGTTTTTATGCGTATGTTCGAAGCAAACAGAAAGTTCAAGATAAGGTCTGTCCTCTAGAAGATAGTGCTGGAAATATAATATCAGAGGGATTCTTAATGGCAGAAGACCTGAATGAGTACTTTAGTTCAGTGTTTACCAGGGAAGATATTAGTTCACTGCCAATACCAGAGGCTAAGTTCAAGGGGGCAGATTCAGACTATTTAGGACAATTAATTGTAACCCCGGAAATGGTAGCTCAGAAAATAAGGGCTATGAAGGATAATAAATCACCTGGAGTGGATGGTATTCCACCCAAACTACTATTGGAAATTGTAGAACAAATTAGCATACCACTTGCAACAGTTTTCAACTTGTCATTAGAAGAGGGAGTGGTTCCTTTAGAATGGAAAGAAGCAAACATTATACCGTTATTCAAAAAAGGTTCGAGAAACAAGTCAGAGAACTATAGACCAGTGAGTTTAACATCAGTGATTTGTAAATTATTAGAAAGACTAATTAAAGATCATATGGTGGATTTTCTTGTTAAACAAAACTTAATAAACCCATCTCAACATGTTTTTTTTAAAGGGAGGTCATGCTTAACAACTATGTTATGTTCTTTGGAAGACATCACTAAGTGGGTAGATGAGGGATCACCAGTAGATATCGTCTACTTAGATTTTCAAAAAGCTTTTGACAAAGTACCACATCAAAGATTACTGCTTAAACTAAAGGCCCATGGCATAGGAAATGGTATAATAAACTGGATAGAACAATGGCTGATTGGCAGAAGACAACGTGTAGTAGTTGATGGGGAGGCTTCAAACTGGAAATCGGTATTGAGTGGGGTACCACAGGGATCAGTATTAGGTCCTATATTATTCTTAATATATATCAACGATTTGGATGATGAAATAACAAGCAAGGTGTTGAAATTTGCGGATGATACAAAAGTGTTTAGAAGGATTAAAAGTGATTTAGATAGACAGCATTTACAAGATGATCTTGACAGGTTGATCAAATGGTCTGAAAAGTGGCAAATGCAGTTCAATTTTGGGAAATGTAAATGCCTCCACATAGGACATGGGAACGAAGAAGTAGAATATACAATGGGGGGTACTGTACTAAGTACTACTGTAAAAGAAAAGGACTTAGGGTTAACCATTAGTGCTGATATGAAGATTTAAGAGCAGTGCGGAATTGCAGCTTCAAAGGGAAATCAAATCCTTGGATTAATTAGGCGAAACATAACGTATAAGGAAAAAGAGCTAATAATACCGCTGTACAAAACAATAGTTAGGCCTCATTTAGAATATTGTATTCAAGCATGGAGGCCATATCGCAGGAAGGACATAGATATGCTAGAAAGAGTGCAGAGGAGAGCAACTAAAATTATACAAAATCTGAGGGATCTTAGTTACGAAATACGCCTAAAAAATGCGGTTTAACAACACTAGAGACCAAGAGATTGAGAGGAGATCAGATAGAAGTGTTTAAAATATTGAAGGTTATGAAAATATTGATAGAAATATGTTTTTCTCAGTTAAGAAAGATAGAAGGACTAGAGGACATGAACTTGCATTAGCAAAGGAGCAGAGTAAATTGGATATAAGAAAGTTTTCTTTTTCGCAAAGGACTGTAAATGAATGGAACAGATTACCTGCTGATTGTGTGGGTGCTAGTAGCGTGAATATGTTTAAAAATAAAATCGACACATACCTCAGACGGGCGGGATACACATAGGTAAAAGGGTCGGACTCTTGATAAGCCAAAGGGCTTCCTTGTCCACCTGCCACCTAGAGTTAATTCTCTGGGTGGCAATCTTGTTAAATCTAGTTAAATATTTAAATGCGACACCCGTATAAAATAATGTAACATGTTATTTTTCAACTACAATGTGCTACCTTGGTACGACTAGTGAGAAACTCTTGAGATGTGATGTACACTAGTGACAAAACGTTTATGTGTTTGTAGCAATAGTGCTTTGAGGACAACAGCACGATATAAAATAATATGTGCGTTTGTGGGAACATTTAGAAATAAAAAGAAGTTTAAACCTGCAATATCAGTTCGATTGTTATCGTCCTGGCTTTTTTTACTCATTTCCAGAAAAAGCAAAGCTATCAAGTATCCCCTATAACATCCTAGTTCGTTGGTGCACTTGTGCTACTTCGTTTTGTTGAAATTAATAAATAAACTGCGAACTATTTCGAATTTGGTTTCGAGTCGGATGAGTCGAAACTACCAACACTTACTTGAACATGAACATGCACCTGGAAGTGGAAACTTTATGTCATAGTATCGTGTTCGCGAATTTGGGCGAGACTGACCTCTGACCCTCAAGATTGATGCCTCGATCAAGCCGTTTTTGTTGATAGTAGTGTTCGCAAGTGTTTATGCAACACGTTCTTATTTTATGGCATTTATGCCGGCGATGGGACATCCCTGGACATATGCCACCGACGCAGCGAAAAGGGCCAAATTATGCAGACAATGACAATATTCGCGCCAGACGGTTTATTTGGGAAAAACCAGTATGGATTTGTGGAACGACACAAGACAACTGACAAGTCACAAAAGAAACGGCTGGAGTAAGACTAGTCTAAGAACAGACGCTGCGTTCGCAAAACTTCTTCTAGACAGGTTAGTAATTTCAGAGTAGTGAGCCTCAGCCACGCATATTTATTCATGTGAATATAATGATGTTGCTTATTATGTTCAGACAACTACCACCCCTCAATACTGTGAAAATGTCCATCACAATAACATGTATCGATAGCTTGCGACTGATTTATGTGAGAGAGCAGAGAATTACCGTTACTATACAAAGAATTGCAGCCCATGTTTTGTTAAGATACAAATCCTTTTGGTTCTGTTTTCAGTTTGGTCTTTCAAGAAAAAAAGCACATCTAAAACACTACAATTTATCAATAACATGCATTTTGTCATTTATACTATATTTATACTATTCATACATTTTGTAGAAAAATGTTGTAAATTTATTTTCCGTTTCATTTAATTAACTTCATCTTACTTTGCAACAGTTGCGTGATTCAATTCAAAAACAGTCAGGGTTGACAGCTAAGTTTCTGACAGGACAGTTTACAAATTGTTTGCACGTTGATGACACTGAAGCCACAGAGGCTTCGCTTCATGGAACATACTTTCCCAGTCAGAAACATCTAGTTAATAACCACTGTTGCAAGTAGTTGAAAGGCCATTATCATTTTTGTTTGTTAAATCAAGCCAGGAAATCCATAATAAAATACCTTTGTTGCTCTCATAAGAGACATGACTAACTGCTGGAATCTTCTTCTAAAGACTTACAGTGGTAATCCACCCTCTGAGTAAACAGTAGAACTTTGTGGACACTGCCAGGTTCAACCACTACCAGCCAAATGTCCTCCTCATTAATTAGCAGTGTTAGGTGAATGACACATTGAGATCACAACTAGGCATTGGGTATTTTGCATGGTTTACTATTGAATTCCTCAAGCTTTGCTTTGTTGAACTATCAGTGAAAAATTGCAAAAATTTTATTTATATATTTTTCGAATAAAATTACTTTGTGACTTTATTTCCTGTAACCTTCTTTCCAGCCCATCTGTGTTCTACCTGTACTTAGTTAATAAGTTGACACTTTTAAATTGTCCATTTGTTTGTTATGTACTACACTTTTACTATATATATATATATACAATAATAACTTTGCCACTCTCTTATCATTATAATTTTTTTTACAACTGGGCAAATGAACTTTTCACTCGAGTGCTGAGCAAATGACCATTGGGCAAAAGACTGTGCAACATATTTTTACCTGTTAATGAAATTAAAAAAGTTTACAAGTTACATACCACACACACACATCTATAATATTATATACTATTATATATATATATTTATTTATATATATATATATATATATATATATTAACAGGTATTAGTGCTGTTCATTTTCACAAATAATCTGACTCATTCCATATTCCAATTCATGACTTTGTTTGACAGCTTCAACACAAAGGTGTGAACTACCTCAACACCACTGCAGCCATCACATATGACAAGATCTGTGGTGGCTCTATCGAGCGTCGGTGGTCGTAGCAAAGGCAGCTCAGGTGTCCAGTCACTTCCTGAGGCTGGATGCAGCTCGGGACAGTTAGAACAAACGTAAGTATTAATTGATGCTGCTTTGCAAACGTGATATATATATATATATATATATATATATATATATATATATATATATATATATACAGCATAGCATAATAATTGGAAGATATGCAAACATATGTGATTGGTTTTAACAATTATGTTTTATTCTGACCAATGTTATGTGGGTACATCATCTTTGGTTGATAGGGCTTTTGTGAAATGTTCAATTACGCTGTACATTTCATTTGCAGTTCACTTTTGGAACTTAATGTTCTATTTATTTAATTTGAAAAATTTATGTTACAAACATAAATTCGTATGTTATACAGTGCAAGTAAATACACGTGAAACAATATAGCCAAGCCTCAGTGAGGATTGTACTTTCATAGTAATCATGCCTATGCAGTGGCGAAAATGTTCCAATAGCAACTCCCCCCCCCCCCGTTTTCCGATATCACCACTCCAACCGAGCGGCTGAAATTATAGTTATGGCAACTTGGTAGCGACAAAATTTAGACTACACCATTTGGTTCAGCCGCCAGTGGAGGTTTTTGTGCCCCCAGGCTCAATTTCTGGATCCACCCGTGTATGTGATAGTTTTGTTTGTCTGCATGAGGATTTTGCAGTAATGGGTGTCCTCGTTAAATTGCATATTGTTGTTAGAAATGCATGTGAATTAAAGTAAAGACAATGTAAATTAAAAACGATATTCAAACTATTTGATGAGATCGTGACTACAAAATTATGAAAAGCACAACAACAGGTACAATAATTGCACTTGATGTGTATAATGTAATAATTTTTAGAACATATACACAAAATGCAAAGCAACAATAGAAACAAAAATTAGGAAGAGGTTGAAAAAATGTTAGGTACATTTAACAAAACAAACAGTTACTTTTATCACAATTCTTTGTTACAAAAAAACAACACTAGTACATGTGATATCATATGCTAGTTGTATGTTTAGAACTCACAAAATTAGTGACTAAACAATTATGTGTATTTAACAAATTTTAATATTTGATGCCCATAAAATGTAAACAAATGAGAACAAATTACTTAGGAAGATGTTTAGTTGAACAAATTTAATATGTACATATAAAATAAAAATCACTATAATTATTATTATTTGTTATTAAAAAACATCAATAGGATATAAAATTCATAACTGTTGTGGTTTGTGCAATGCTCGGTATGTTTACAACTCGCAAAAATAGTGACTAGACTAGACAGGGTCATCGCCATGTGACTGAGAATTACATGTACAATCGCTACATGCTACATTGCTCCAGTTTGCTCAGCTGTATGAAGAATACCAGCAACAGACCGTGGATATTTTTGTATGAATAATCTTCGCATATTAATTTCAGTGTGGCTGAATTCTTCCCACATAAGTCAAGATGGTGTTTTCGATTTAATAGGTCTGCCAGGGAGTAAAGTTTAAAGCGCTTTGAGTAATCCTGAGGACTGGATACTACACCATATCAGAACTAAACTTACTCAAGTGTTGTTTAGTTATCATGCAAAATGACAATTAATGTAAATTATTTGTGAAAATATAAAAACGTGATAAAAAAGAATAATTTAGAAAAATGATACATGGCATGAAAAATATATAACGGTCCTCGTGATACTTAGAGAATTTAAACAAGTAACATGCTGCTGTCACTGTATCAACAGATTGTTGTTGAAAAATGTGAAAAGGCTTTCAATACCATTACTTCCTCACAAACTTGCGTCTGGTGTATGTTGCAAGAACTCAGCTGGCTGCCACTGACTATCAGCAACACAAAGACAATGAAACCCTACCACTGTAACAATTTTGTATAATTAATGTATTTTTTCATGGACACTGCTAAAATTTATAGTTGAATTGAATACAAATACCTTGTATTATTGACTTTTAATAAATGTGTCATTACATATATAAATATTATACATGTCAGAGCCATCCTAATTGTCACTTTGTCTCCGGTATAGGTAGATGCAGACGTACAGCAAAAAGTCAGGAAGCTGGTATGTAGTACCATCAAAGACAGCGAAAATATACAGTGGTGTCATCGATATTTAAACAGATGCAGTTCACCGAAGAATGCTCGATACTGAACCTGTCTGACAGCATCGAAAGTTGTTGCCATATCTGCAGACCCTGGCACCCACAGTTCCATCACCAACTGCAGAGCTAGTCAGGCGTCACCACATTCCTATGTCGAGCAACCGGCATTCTACATTGGTTTCCAGTCAGTCAAGCTAACTGACTGACCTGGAAGCCAGTGTACACCCCATTGGCACTGGGGAATCTGTCACAATTTGGATCACTCAGTGGACATTCATATGACAAACTGTTAATATGCAGCATGTTGCATGGCTGTAGAATCTTGTCCGAGATCCTGGACAAATACAACTGCCCAGTATGCCATATTAACTTGGAGAGCTAGTGGTACTAAGCACAGTAGTTCAATCTCCTGTAAAAAAGCAAATATTCAGTAAACAAAAACAGGCATCATAGTAGTGTTGAGAGTAAATAATTATGGAGTGTTCATTATCATAATCAGTATATAATAATGTTTCATGTATGACCTGCAGCATTTCACAAGAAAAAAGGTAGCAAGAAATGTTCTACTACAGCTGCATCTATACATGTTGATATCTTAGGAACAGTCAGTGTTTACCAGGGTTGTTCCAGGGAAGGGTGGCTTGATACAGCAAGCAGACATTAGTGGAATATGCAATTTTTTCAAAACGGTGAACAAGTTTAACTATTTTTCTTTACTAGGTGTTCATTGTCATTACATGAATTTAAAATTGTTCAATTTCATTACAGTGACGCCTGATCTTAGTCAATATTATAGACTGATTTGAATTCTGCTAATCACTAAAGCATTAGTAAAGTACATTTATATGTTTTGTTTTGTTTTCAGTACACAAATTCATGTCAATGTCTGCCATGTGTAACTACTATACATATTCATGTTTGACATTTTAATCCTGAGGTTGAATGGTCAAGGTGAATGTAAAGGAAATGACAGAATTAGGTGTTATTGTGATGCTAACAATATGTTTTCCTCGTAAAGTATTCAAAGGTTCATAGTACGTATGTCTACCTTCTTCAAGAATGATTAATTTATTTTATAAACTTATTTCAGAGTCATCGCCATATGCTAAATACTGCTTAAAGGTGTATTAATATGTCTGTGTTGATACACTTGTGGGTATAATATACAAGTGCAGAAGTCAATCTAGTTTTCCATGCCCAAGATGTTATTATTAAAATGTGTATGAAAACAAATATATATTTAAATGTGCACATTAAAATTTGTTGATAACTTATACGTGGTTGAATGTTATCAATTTGAAATTACCTGGATTGATAAAATGTGGGCCTGCCGCAGACTATGCATCCTCCCTGTGTCTGCCTGGCCTGGGTGACCGCCTCTAGCCCCTCCTCTGCCTCCTCTCATTCTCATTCATGGGTTGCAGTGTGGTCTCTAGCAATATCATAATTGAAGTTACATATATTATTATGTATTCATATATTGCTGTGGTGAGAATATATACATATATTGGTAAATACATTAGAATAGCCGGACTATGTCAGTTGAAAGATATCACAGGATACCAATTAATGCATTACATACACTATAGCCATGCATCAAGGACCACAATGGAGACAAGTGCGTGCATTTTCTTGTGTAATCCTTATATATGGTGTACTCTAGGTGTATTGATATTTTATTTATTTACACGTTTACATTTTTATATTGAATAAAATCATCACCATCATGCATGTCATATAAAATTCTAAATTATTTCGCATAAAATACAATGCAAATCAATAATATTCTGCAGTAATAGTATCAAAAATATGAGTCACAAAAATGTATTAATAATTACGATCACCAACATAATACTCCCGTGTTTGACGTTCTGTTGCACGAAATTACGGATGCTCCCTCACTAGGTTACTTGCACGATCAACGACAACAGGGGCCTGCTGCCAAAGCAATGTTACTTCTCGTTTCGCACCCTCACGTCATCAACTCTCAATATGTATTGTCGGAATAACAGCTTATTAACAACATCCTGCGTAACCAAATACAATACATATCAAATATCATGCTCGTTGTCACTCTCTGACTGAATCTCTGGCTGATATGGTGACTGTCTTAGACTTAGACTTTTGAGTTAGAACTTATTGTCCAAAAAGTCAGCCTCGACAGGCTCGAGTCGAGTGTAGACGTACAACCACTTTGGAATTATAATCTTAATCTTGATACGCTAAAGCACGTGTGTGTTGTTATTGTTTTCGAATGCCTGGGATGCCGATCTCGCGTAAAGCACATGACCGAAGTGGCGCAGTAAGCAGACAGCGCAATTGGCTTTTGCCAGTGTTACCCGCTGTAACGACAAATCTTTCTTTTTTTACGTTTACAAAACCCGTACGCATTTTTGCTTATTAAACCGACTGTGCGCACTAGTTAAACTATTCACACATTACACATATGGACATAAAAGAACCGTATTGGCGATGGGCAAACGAACTGATTGAGCACCTTTAATTATGTCTCTGAATGTGCACATGGGTACAATGAAGAAAAGATTCAAATGTGACACTTGTGGGGCACAATTATCACAAAATGATAAATTGAATGTATATATCCGTAACAAAACTGGGGAAAACCCGTCAAATGTGATACCTGTGGGTCACAATTTTCAAAATGTGCTAATTTGAAATATGTTGTTTTTATCCGCACTGGGCAGAAACCCTACAAATGTGACACATGTGGGGCACAGTTGACATGCAGCAGACCTGCCTACCATTCCGGATTGTCCGGAATCATTCCGGAAAGTCACCTCAAATTACGGTATTACTTCGAGGGATGAAAATATTACGGACTGTCACCATGTTTGCCAATCACTAAAATTTAGTTTCCACTATAATCAACAGGTGGCAGCATATGTATGCAGCATGTTGTGACATGGTTTTTCATTCGCTAAGTCAGGTCGTAATCTAACCAATAGGAAACAACGTTATGACAAATTGGCATTTCCGCGATCAAACAAAACGAAGTCACGCTGCACGAAATGATGGATGACAGCGAAATGACGCCACTGCCAACCGAAAAGAAACGTGTAATGCAAAAATGTAGTGAGTGTTGTACTTGTAGTGTTAGGCCAACTGACTGTACTAAGACTAATTTAGTGTATTTATTGAGGAGTTTAGTCTATCATTTACAGCCTATCATACAGTCACTAGAGTGTAGGCGATGTCGATGACAGTGTGATGTAATGGTTTTGGTCGGTCGCTACCTCCCCCCTCCGTCTATCATTTATCATTCTAGAGTTGAGTAGGTTAGAGCCTAGAGTGTTGGCTGATGTTGGTGACAGCGTAAGTAATGGTTTTGACCTGTCGCTACCCCCCCCCCCTCCCGTCTATCATTTATCATATTAGAGTTGAGTAGGCTAGAGTGTAGGTGGTGTTGATGACAGCGTAACTAATGGTTTTGGTCCAGTGTAATGTAATGGTTTTGGTCCATCGCTACCCCCCCCCCCCCTCCCCGGTGACAATATCTGACATGGCGGTTCTGCATTACTGACAGGAAGCGTATATTCCTGAAAATCAGTGTAAATGGGAAGATGGATTACTGACAGGAAGTTTTTGGGGTAGGCAGGTCTGCATGCAGTGATAGTTTAAAGACATGTCCATACCCTCACTGAAGAGAAACCCTTAAAATGTGATACGTGCGGGGCACAGTTCTCAAGGGGTGGTTACCTCAAGACACATGTCCGTATCCACACCGAATAGAAACCCTTCAAATGTGATACGTGTGGTGCACAGTTCTCAAGGGGTGCTTATTTAAAGAGACATGTCCGTATCCATACGGGGGAGAAACCCTACAGATGTGGTACCTGTGGTGCACAGTTCTCAGACAGCGGTCATTTGGAGAGTCATGTCCGTATCCATACGGGGGAGAAACCCTACACATGTGGTACCTGTGGTGCACAGTTCTCAGACAGTGGTCATTTGAAGAGTCATGTCCGTATCCATACGGGGGAGAAACCCTACAGATGTGGTACCTGTGGTGCACAATTCTCAGAGAGTCGTCATTTGGAGAGTCATGTCCGTATCCATACGGGGGAGAAACCCTACACATGTGGTACCTGTGATGCACAGTTCTCAGACAGTGGTCATTTGGAGAGTCATGTCCGTATCCATACGGGGGAGAAACCCTACAGATGTGGTACCTGTGGTGCACAGTTCTCAGACAGTGGTCATTTGGAGAGTCATGTCCGTATCCATACGGGGGAGAAACCCTACAGATGTGGTACCTGTGGTGCACAATTCTCAGAGAGTGGTCATTTGGAGAGTCATGTCCGTATCCATACGGGGGAGAAACCGTACAAATGTGGTACCTGTGGTGCACAGTTCTCAGACAGTGGTCATTTGGAGAGTCATGTCCGTATCCATACGGGGGAGAAACCCTACACATGTGGTACCTGTGGTGCACAGTTCTCAGAGAGTGGTCATTTGGAGAGTCATGTCCGTATCCATACGGGGTAGAAACCCTACACATGTGGTACCTGTGGTGCACAATTCTCAGAGAGTGGTCATTTGGAGAGTCATGTCCGTATCCATACGGGGGAGAAACCCTACACATGTGGTACCTGTGATGCACAATTCTCAGAGAGTGGTCATTTGGAGAGTCATGTCCGTATCCATACGGGGGAGAAACCCTACACATGTGGTACCTATGATGCACAGTTCTCAGACAGTGGTCATTTGGAGAGTCATGTCCGTATCCATACGGGGGAGAAACCCTACGGATGTGGTACCTGTGGTGCACAGTTCTCAGACAGTGGTCATTTGGAGAGTCATGTCCGTATCCATACGGGGGAGAAACCCTACAGATGTGGTACCTGTGGTGCACAGTTCTCAGACAGTGGTCATTTGGAGAGTCATGTCCGTATCCATACGGGGGAGAAACCCTACAGATGTGGTACCTGTGGTGCACACTCACAAAGTTATAGTTTGAAAACGCATGTCCGTATTGTTACCCACACTCTTCTGCTTGAAATCAAGTAGTGCCATGGGAAAGTCAAATGTATAATGTTTACCATGTTGAAGCGGCTGCATCTTATACGTTCCGCATTGTGAGTAAAACACATTGAACAAACTACCACTTGCTATATCGTCCACCTGCCATTGACAAACCGCGGGAACATCAATCAACAGCTGTGTGGATGGTCGGCTAAGCCGGTCACGCATGACGAACCATGTCAAAACTGTATCTGACCAAGAAGACGCATTGTCGTAGTGCCCTGACGTCCTGTAGAAACTACAGGTTATAGTATGCGTTAGCCGTACATGCGGTCGTCGCACTCCGCCTCACTGCGTGAGAGAACTATGCCTCAACATCAGCAACACGGTGGTGATGCACACATGGAATGAGCTTACTTTCTACGAACTAACAATACACCATGCCAAAACATACCGATTCAGAGATGGCCGAAATTCGTCGGTCCCTCGACTTTCTCTGCAAATCGTTTGACGAAATATAGGAAAGAAACAATGCGATAGACAAACGAATCGCCGAGTTGCTCGAAATCATAAAATCAAAAGATCAAAGAATATTCAAATTGGAAGCGTAATCGAATGACCTGGAACAAAGCTCAAAGAACATTATCGTCACCGGGCTTAACATTCACAGTTATGCATCAACCGCTATGTCAACAACCCCCAGAACGCGCAGCTCCGCATCGACCAACGCAGATGAAACGCCGACCATCAGTGAGAGCACCACGGTGAGGGCAAACATCGTCAATTTCGCCCGATGAAAGTTAAACATCTCGCTCGTGCCATACGACATCACGGCGATCCACGACTTACCACCGCGGCCTGACGGCATGTGGCCGATCATCGTATAATTTCATTTGGCTGAAAAGAAGATCGAGATTGTGATGAAATGGGGTACGTTGAACGGGACTGAAATTTTTTGAACGACCACCTATCCACGTTGAACAACGAACTGTTCAGGCAAGCGAGACAGCTGAAACGCGATAACAAGATCCACCGCGCGTGGACACATAACTGTTGTGTTTACGTCAATGTACGCGAAGATTGATTGATTGATTTATTGATTTATTGATTTATTCACAATTTTATTTCCACTCAGTTACTTACTTAGTTTTCACTATTTTCGATGGCCGAACCATTCATACAAACATACACCATTTACATCAATCATACAACACGGATTTATATATGTACAAAGGATACAAGTTAAAAGAGATTACAATAGATAAATAATAATAAATATAATGCATGAAATAAAAAAGATAAAGTAGTCATAACATACAAGAAACAAATAAAAACAATGTACATTTAAAATGGTGGTGTAGCACTCAGATATTTGCGTAGGGTCTTTTTGAAGGTTGGAACACAATGGCTGTTTTGAATAACAATTGGTAGTTTATTCCATACTTTCAAACCGGACACATTAAAACTGCGTTGATAGTAGGCAGTTCTGGCTTTGGGTGGTTTCGACTGAGAGGCATTTCTGGTATTGTAAGAATTACTATTTGATGTAAACATATCACACAAATATTGCGGTGCGAGACCATTAATTTTACATACTTGTAGATAAGAAGACATTTATTAAAATCCCTTCTTTGCTGTAGTGATAACCAGCCTGGTTTTTTAAACATAGTGTTTCTATTTTGCCTAGGACTAGACCAATATATGAGTCTAGCAGCTCTGGTCTGTAGTTTCTGTAATCTAGTTTTGGTTGATGTTGAAGCTGAATCATAGATTACATCTTAATAATGGAGTGGGTTGAACTATTGCATTATATAATTGCCTCAGAATGTCGATTTATACTATTTTACGAAGAGATCTTAGGTTTCCTATTTTGGATGACATTTTAGGAATCATGCTGTTAAAGTGGTCGTCCCATTTTAGGTTTGAGTCGATATACATACCAAGATACTTGGCTGCCGATACATGTTTAAGTGGTTCATTGTTAATATGAATTCTAACATCAGCCATCTTGGCAATGGACTGATGAGTACTAAATGAGTGAGGCCTCATTTAGAATATTGTATACAAGCGTGGATGGCGTATCGCAGTAAGGACGTAGAGGTGCTAGAAAGAGTACCGAGGAGAGCGACTGAAATGATACCAAAACTGAGGGATCTTAGTTATGAAATTCGCCTAAAAAATGTGGTTTAACAACACTAGAGACCAGGAGATTGAGAGGAGATCAGATAGAAGTGTTTAAAATAATGAATGGTTATGAAAATATTGATAGAAGTATTTTTTTCTCAGTTAAGAAAGATATAAGGACTAGAGGACATGAAGTTACATTAGCAAAGGAGCAGTGTAGATTAGATATAAGAAAGTTCTCATTTTCACACAGGACTGTAAATGAATGGAACAGATTATCTGCTGATTGTGTGGGTGCTAGTAACGTGAATATGTTTAAAAATAAAATCGATACATATCTCAGAAGGGCGGGATACACATAGATAAAAGGGCTGGACTCTCGATAAGCCAAAGGACTTCCTAGTCCACCTGCCACCTAGAGTTAATTCTCTGGGTGGCAATCTTGTTAAATGAGTGCCAATTAGCATAAATTGACATTTCTGTACATTAATACTAAGTTTGTTAATATCAAAATACTATTTGACTTTGCATAAATCACTGTTGATATTGGATTCTAATTTAGCCGAACACCCTGGTTTTGTAGCTGAATCAATTTAAGTGTCTTCTGCAAACATGTTTATATTGCAGGATTCGGTGACTGTAGGCCGATCATTTAGGTGTAGCAGAAACAACAGGGTGCCTAAGATTGACCCTTGGGGCATCCCAATATTGACAGGCAAAGGATCAAACAGATAGCCATCCCCGAAACTGACTGTGATGACTGGTGCTGCTACGCGTAGTAGTATGCCAGACAGTCTGTCCAGACCAACATATTTATTTTCGGGCATATTCCTTAATTGTTGTTCAATAAAATCAGGTGTGACAGTAGGGAAAGTAAAAGCAAGATATTTCGGGTGATTTAGGTGCAGTGAATAAAGCAGCTGGTGAAAGCGTACTTGCCAATTCTTGACCAATGGAAGTAAAATACTTGTTGAATGCCTTACATTTTGGATAAGTAATTAATTAACTTTCAACAAGTACACCTTTGGGGCTGGACTTGGATTTTCCTGGTAGGAGTTCTTTTAGGCATTTCCACATTAATGTTGGTTTCTTCTTATTTTCCAGGATTAGGCCAGTGTAGTAATCCCGCTTTGCAGTCTTGAGAGTATTCGAAACGACATTCATGAAGTGCCTATACATTTGCCAGAATATTTCTGATCCTTTAGAATGTTTTTTTTTCAAAACAATGTTTCATTTTAATATCATCTTTAATTTCCTCAGTTAACCACGGAATAAATGATTTCCTGACTCGTCTAGTAAGAAATGGGGCAGTGTTTGTCACATACATGTGCAAAGAGAGCCTTAAATCTCTTGTAAGCCTCATCCACGTCCTCAAACTGCTCAACAGAACTCCAGTCACACATGTCTAATTCATTACAAAAGACGTTTTTATTGAAGTTTTTGAAATTTCTCATTTCCACTGTTCTATGAGTCTGTCTGTGATAGACCAATGAAGGTACGACTTGTGAATATTACTCTGGTGGGGTTGTTAACAAGCTGAGTTAACTGATGTGACATACAGTACAGTTAAGATCACCATTGGTTATCAACTCCTTTTCATTTCGAGTTCTGTATGTGCTTGCAATGATAATTTTATGTTTGTTTTTGAATGTGACTATTCCACAAATGCCTTCCAGATCTTGTGTTATCAAATCTGGTTTTTCTTCAAAGTTTACGTTGTCTCTAATATAATATACCTCCTCCTGGTTTTGTACCCACTTTCTTCCTATCAGCTCGGAATAATTAATATCCATCAATGTCAAACTTGCTAGTGGGCGTATCATTTGTCAGTTTTGTTTCAATAATGCCAATAATGTTGAAAGGCTTTCATTGAAAAATATTTCTCGTTTCTTCCTTCCACATAAATTCCGTTTACGTTAATATGGGAGGGTCTAATATTGTTTGTATATCTCCACCCACGTCAATATTTGAGAATCTAACGCCGCCACTAAATATATCACATTCAATGTTTTTTATGTCGTTGTTGTCATTTTCCTCCCATTCACACCTTGGACACATAAAGGGGATATCATACATTTCAAATGCACGAAGTTCCTGTTGGTTAGCATTAACACAGCCGAGGTGCAACCAAACACCACAAGTGTCACATTGTAGACCATGTTGTGAGTCCACTGTCTTGCTGCAAACATAGCAACCATTCTCTGTGGGTCCCGGGTTTAGCTGAATGTCTCCTGCTTTTAATACCTTATAGTCCAGGTAGGATATGTGAGATAGATATGGTGCTTTCGTGGAATTGTGTGCGAAAATATAGAGCTGTTTATCGGGTAAAATTGTATAGTTTGCACTATTTTCACAGAGCAAAGCAATCGCAACGTCTTCTGCAATCCTATTTGTGCAATAACGTGCGAAGACGGACAAGAACGTAAAGTGAAGACGCTCGCTGATTTGGCGATGGTCTGAACAATGCTCACCGACACTTGCAATGCCTTTGGACACGCTAGACGCTCTCCCCTTTGCGGGAATATGCGACGGTATTGATGCAATCCGACTATGAATTACGTAACCAGGTTTTATATAAATTTGATCAGTTTGTTTGAATACTCCGAATATAGTGCCCATGACCACGAAAACAATATTGATCCAGAGAATAACATTTATAACTACATCTCCGCAAATTGTAAATATTACTCGGAACTAAAATTTGATGATGACATAAATAGTATTCATGATGGAAATATATGTTTTATTCTTTTTAAATCGCGGCGCAGTTTGAATGCAAATTTTGAAAATATTCGTAGTTATTCTGGATTCACTTAGCATTGATTTCGACGATATTGCTATTTCTGGCGGAAGCCGATCAGACGTCCTGGTTTCAATTACCAGTTTATTCATCTTATCACAATGTGGTGTGGCACTATTTGTCAAAGATGATTTAGTATATCGAGTAAATCAAGAGTTATCAAGGATGTTTTGAATGTGTTGCGATTGAGTTAAAGTTAGCCAACTGTAGACGTGTGGTAATAGCTTGCGTATATAGAGCACCTGGGTCTCACTTATCTTTATTTTGTGACAACATTGACCGTTTATTTAACCAAGTTATGACTAAGAAAACTTTATTTAACTGCGGTGATTTTAACACAAGAGTTATTGAAATATGAATCACATGGTGGTACCAAAAAATCCTAGATTTGATGTTCAGTCTTGGTATGTACCCAGTAATTACTAAGCCTACTAGAATCTCGAATGTGTCGGCAACACTTATTGATAATATATTTACCAACGATATTGATAGTGATATCAGGAGTGGATTACTCATTACTGACACAAGCAATCATTTGCCCGTTTTTGCTATTTGCAAGTATGATGGTAGCCGATGCAGTCGTAGTTGTCCGACTCAATACAAACGTCATACAAGTGTTGACAATATTACACAGATATTAATGAGGCATACAACGATGTTCTTAACGATTTCACAATGCTGTATCATTAACACTGTCCACTTCGCCTTGTTAGTCATAATAATAAGCGTGAACATAAAAACCCTTGGCTCACGAATAGTCTCAAAAATGCGTGTCGGAAAAAACAAGTTATACAAACAGTTTCTTGCTAGTAGAAATACGTACACAGAAATTAGGTATCAATCGTATAAAAATAAACTATCAGCCGTCATACGATATGTAAAACGTGAATATTATAGAAAGTTACTGAAAGAACACCGGAGCAACCTATCCGGGAGTTTACGTAAAACCATGGGGAAATATCAACTTGAATTCAGTAATTATCCTGTACAATTCGATAACAATGGCATTATAATAAGTGACCGACCTTCGATTCCTAACACGTTTAATAAGTACTTTACAAGCATTGGACCAGAGCTAGCCAAACACATTGAAACTCCACCTTGAAATTCCACCAGGAGTCAGTTCTTGATTACATGGGCGGACTCAATGAACATTCAATGTTTTTAACACCAACTAACAAAGAAGAGGTTATACGCACTCTCAATAGTTGCGGAAATAAATGTTCTACAGATTGTGCCAGCATTATGATTAGTCTCGTTGTAAATATAATTGAATACATTGCTGAACCTATGACACATATATGTAATATGTCGTTTAAATGTGGCGCGTTCCTACATCAGATGAAAACAGCTAAAGTAATTCCTTTATTTAAATCTGGTGAGAAACATTTGTTTACCAACTACATATCGATTTCACTTCTACCGCAATTCTTTAAAATACTCGAGAAACTGTTTAATTATCGACTTCGAAACTTTGTGAATTCCTGTAATATCTTAAATGCGTACCAATATGGGTTCAGAGAAGGCATGTCAACTGCTCATGCTTTGGATGAATTGCTTAATTATATCACACATTCGTTAGAACACAAGAATTGTGCAATATGCGTTTTTATTGATCTAAAAAAAGGTTTTGATACCGTTGACCATAAACGGCTGTGTACAAAACTAGAACCCTATGGCATCCGTGGAAATGCATATAATTGGATTAGTAGCTACTTAGCTAATCGTAGCCAATTTGTAAATATTGGCGGCTACAGGTCAGACACTCAAAGAATAACATGTGGAGTTCCACAAGGTTCTATACTTGGACAGAAGTTGTTTATTCTGTATATCAATGATATGTGTAATGTTTCTAAACTGGTAAAATTAATTTTATTTGCTGATGACGCGAACATCCTCTGTTGTGCCAAAGAAAAAAAAACAGCTTCAAAATAGTGTATGCAATAAACTACATAAATTGCAATTATGGTTCTCGGTCAACAAATTGTCATTGAACATAGCAAAAACAAACTACATGTTATTCTCTGGTCGAGCGCATCTATCTGTTATAAATATAACAAATACACTGATATCAAGAGTGCCTGTAACGAAATTTCTAGGAGTTCTTATTGACGATTCGTTAAATTGGAAAGACCGTATGAGCCGAGTAGAGTCTAAACTCTCAATCAGTGTTGTATCATCTATAGATGCAGCAAATTGCTTAACCGCCATAGTATGTACATATTATATTCCACTGTGCTTTTTTCCGTATTTATTGTTTTATGTGGAAATATGGGGAAATACGTATTCAACTAATGTTCACAGTATAATTATGTTACAAAAGAAGGTAATACGGCTTATGCACCATGCACAGTATAACGACCACACGAATCTATTGTTTTATAAAGCACACATTTTGAAGTTTACTGATTTGATACAATTTATAATAATACTGTTTATGTATAAAGCTCACACAAATGAATTGCCGTTATATATTCAAAGGTTATTTACTAAGTGTGACAATAAGTACTGTACACGACGAGAAAATCGGTTTTTCCCGAACCCGGGCAACAACCAATAGAAGGTGTATGTCTTTAATTGTCTATCAAACAAAACTTTGCAACTCGTTGAATGTCACGTTTACCAATATTCGTTCGTATCATTGTTTTAAAGCACACTATAACAACTATCTATTAGAAAGGTATTGTCAACAGAAGTAATATCATCGCAATGTATAGTTCCATCATGATGAATTAAATCATAAGCACTACTATATGTTTGAATTTTGTTTTAAAATTCACATCAAATAAAAAACCAGTTACAAGTATCTGCTAAGGTGTAGCATAAGATTATAAGTAGTTTTACTTCAATGTTACTCCCTTCATACGTTTCACCAAATGCGTTGTATACTTAACATGTACTTAACATGTACTTTAAAGTGTTTGTCTGGTTCGTTTGAATAATTTGTCAATTGATTGATTGATTGATATGTCTTTGTCAGGGTTCTGTGGGTAACAATATAAAGGAGCTCCCAAATAGCTTCAATATCACCATCATTACGAGCAAAATGATGCCTTGGTATTTAATTGTCAGACGTGGCAATAATAGGGGAAGGGCGTGCAAAACGGCCCCCTGCCCAAAACGGGCCCCAGCCGTTTGGCGTCATTGTACTACATACAGCTGACTCTGTTAAGTAACTGATAAATGGGCCCTAGTGAACATTGGTCGGAAGTGCGAAACGCACATTCAAAGAGGTGAACTAAAAAGATAGTTTTTAACACTTTTCTTAAAATATTAAAAATCATTATTTTCAAAATATATTTCCGTTTTATGCTCGTTGAAAATAACGGAGACTGTGGTATGCATACGCCGAACGTAAATACTATGATATATATGTATTAGATTTTAAAACATGGAGAGTTTGTATTAAAAATGAACCCGAGGCTGTGCTATGCGTCCAAAACAAACCCCTATGTTATCCGCTATGTTAAGAGGGGTTGGCTATCGTTGATATGCTGTTGATACAATACACACACCTGCATTTGTAAGGTTATATGGTATTACATCATTTACATAGGATATTTTATATTACCCAGTTATAATTCAATCATAATAGTAATACAGTTATTAAGTAAAACGATAATATTACTAATATATTTTTTATTAATATATAACGTCAATATGAACTATATTGATGCATATTATAATATAATATGCATAATATTATTATTATATTACCAAGTAGTAATATATATGTATATTGTCAATTTGCATGTATCACCCATCCGTGATAATAAACTTCGTAGTGGGTGTCTCACCTATACTGGAAGGAGATCAATCAACTACAGAGTGAAAGTCGAGTAACAGAGTAAAGACATGCTTCACCACGTTCAGGCCATACAAACGTCAACTACAATTGAGAATAAAATGTAACAAACATGCTACAACACGGAAGAAGCCTCAAACTAACACGAGTGGAACTACACGGGGAAGGAAGATATCGTTCGCCATGCCACTGCGATGTATCGTTGCTTCGAAAATACGCGTGACTATTGGATGCAGAAACAATAGACCAACCAACTTTGGACAGTAAGGACGGAGAAGAAATGACAAAATGTGACTCATATATACCATGGGCACACCATGACTGGCTAGGGTCCGAATATGCACAATGTGTTAGCGAAATGTGTGATGATGGCTAAATAATATAAATGAATGTGCAGGGTACAGTATTGGGCGCACCTTTTTAGCAAGTAAAAAATCGGGTGATGTTTTGAAACATCCCGTAGATGCTGTAATTTTAACATAAATACGCTTTAAGTTTAGCACGCACATAGTCAGATAACAGGAGAAGACGATTCCGTAGACACAAATTTATTAGAATGGAAAATGTCAAATTGATGACAAATTTTCCTTAAGCGGCTCGATTTGCACGCCGTTCCCCTTTTTGCAAAATTTCAGAAAATAAACTACATGTGTGTTTTGTGTGGGTGGGTGGGTGTGTGGGTGGATGGGTTTGTGCGGTGTGTGCGGTGCGCGGTGTGTGTGTGTATCGACTGCGAAACGATGCGACGTGTTGCAAGTAAACATCAACATAGGCCTATCTATATTACCGCAGTGTCCAGTCACGTTCGAGCATTAATCACAGGTACTTAAGGGCATCTAGAGGGCTGCCTTTGGTGTTAGCGCTGGGATCGATTTTCGAATAACTCGTATTAAATCACTCTGATCTAATTTAATCCGACTTATCTAGGCCATGTATAATAAAATATGATAAATATTAGGCCTATATTGAAAATACTAAATCTTATACATTGGGAACCCAGCGACCGTATTCACGGCTGAAAATCTAGAATAAAAACAAGTCCCCGGGGAAGTACTCTGATTATATGGAGACGGTAGCTTTGCCTTCATTTCCATGAAAGGGGAAATGAAAAAAGAAACCCTAGTGGTTGTGATAGCGTCCAGTGGTGGCTCTACCTTTCGGTGTCTGGTTATATTAGTGGACAAAAACGGTGGCGCCTCGGTGCGTAGATGATCGAGGCTATGCTCACACATTTTGTAGGCGTCGACTTCACAATCATACAGCTCGTTGTTGGGCTAACATATATAATTTAGAAGTAGTGCTGGCCAGTTTGTAAGAGGTCTAATAGTGTCGTTAATCTTGACATGGTAACCAATCACATTACTCGAATATGTTAATTGAGTGAGTTGATGGCTATGCTTTTAATGTGAGCGATAAACGGTTGATTCATCCTAAGATCCAGTGGCACACTCACACATGCTCGACGTGTTTAGTTGGTAAGCAATAATTATGTGTTTTACTGGTACCATCATAGTCAAACACAGTAAAACATAATTCTTTTAAATATGACGTTTTAAAAAATCAGAAAAACTGCCTGGCCTTATTACAATTCTGAAACACTGACTATAGGCAGGCTTTAATTTATTTAAATTGATTTGATTTTCAGTTCAGACAATTTTTTACAGTCAATACAGAGGTTGTTTTGAGTAAAGCTCTTATTTTTAACAGAAGTACACCCTTGGTAAAATGAGGATATTTGCAAAATTCATTATTGCTGGTTTGAATAGACTGGTTGTGTGGGAAGATTCCAATCACAACAGGCTTCTCGGGACCATTGACATTGTTTCTTTCCTGTGGTGATGATTACACGTATCTACACCTGTTTTTTTGTCAAAACAGTGAGATATATACGGACATGAATACTATACGGACATGATAATATATACATTTATCTTGTAGTAATGCACCATTTGTACAAGGGATTGTGTTATTTTATATCAATCAAATAATCGATTAAATTATCTTTCAGGGTGGCTACTACAACAGTGAATATAAGTCCCTTATATTACATATTATTTTGTTTTCCTGTCATACATTTTATATTGACCAGTTTGTTGACAGGAATGTAAACATGTTGTATGGTTTTATAATTATTATTCTGTTACCTGTATTTGGGACAAATCAATATTTCATGTTTCTCCAAAGTACACGTTTCCCGGTCTTCCACAATGTTCTGTATACTCTATTTGTATGCTCGGCCTCTTTCAAACGACGTCTGATGGTTTCACTTACTTATATTTTGTTTCAGAACTCACAAATGTTTGTGAGAGAACTGTCAACAATAAAGTAACATAGCTGCAAAGACTCGCGCGCATTGACAACGACAACTGTCGCGTTGTGTGCAACAACACGATATAGGACATCGAGCCTCGCCACAGAATGTCAACATCTTTGACTGCAAGAACAAGACACAACATGTGAATGAGTACTTCATGGCACAATATTTTATATTTATGCAGACACAAATTCCCTGTGACGGGGAACCGTTCAAGTGTGACAGTTGTGCAACACATGTAAAGGTTCATTTGCTTTCTCAGACAGTTGAGCAAACTATGTGTGAGACACGTGGAAGACATTCTTCTCCGAGGAACGCTTTAAAGCTGCACATTGACGCAGATTTAAATGTGTCACGTGTGGAAAATGTTTTAACGCGATGTTGTTTTGAAACTATAATATACCACCTTCGCAAGCACTACGACTAGTGAGAAACTATTCAGATGTTGTGTACACTAGTGACGATATGTTTACGTGTTTGTACCAACAGTGCATTGAGGACAACAGCACGATACAAAATAATGTGTGTTTTTGTATAAAAAATTTCGAAACAAATACAGTTTAATTATGTATGTGACTGTGCACACGAATACAATAGAGAAACGATTCAAATGTGACATTTGTGGTGCACAGGTCTCAAAAAGTGGTCATTTGAAGACGCATGTCCGTATCCACACTGGGGGAACACCTTTCAATTGCTATACCTGTGGTGCACAGTTTTTACAAAGTCAAAAGCTGAAGACGCATGTTCGTATCCACACTGGGGAGAAACCTTACAGATGTGATACGTGTGGTGCACAGTTCTCACAAAGTGGTCATTTGAAGACGCATATCCGTATCCACACCGGGGAGAAACCTTACAAATGTGATACGTGTGATGCACAATTCTCAGAAAGTCAAAAGCTGAAGACGCATGTTCGTATCCACACTGGGGAGAAACCTTACAGATGTGATACGTGTGGTGCACAGTTCTCACAAAGTGGTCATTTGAAGACGCATATCCGTATCCACACCGGGGAGAAACCTTACAAATGTGATACGTGTGGTGCACAGTTCTCACAAAGTGGTCGTTTGAAGACGCATATCCGTATCCACACCGGGGAGAAACCTTACAAATGTGATACGTGTGCTGCACAATTCTCAGAAAGTGATCATTTGAAGACGCATATCCGTACGCACACCGGGGAGAAACCTTACAAATGTGATACGTGTGGTGCACAGTTCTCACGAAGTGGAAGTCTGCAGTTGCATGTCCGTACCCACACCGGGGAGAAACCTTACAAATGTGATACGTGTGGTGCACAGTTCTCAACAAAAGATAGATTGAAGACGCATGTCCGTATCCACACCGGGGAGAAACCCTACAAATGCGGTACCTGTGCAGCAAAATTCTCACTAAGTGGAAGGCTGAAGAAGCATGTCGGTATCCACGCCGAGGAGAAACCTTAGAAATGTGATACGTGTGGTGCACAGTTCTCACAAAGTGATTATATGAAGAATCATGTCCGTATCCACACCGGGGAAAAAACCTACAAATGTGACACCTGTGGTGCACAGTTTTCAGAACGTGATTATTTAAATAAACATATCCACATCCATACGGGGAAAAACCTATAGATGTGATACCTCTGTCGCTTAGTTCTCCGCAAGTGGTATTCTGTAGAAGCATATTCGTATCTACACCCGGGGAGAAACAAATCTTATATCTGCGGGGCACAGTTTGCATACAGTAGCGATTTCAAATCTCGTGGCTGTTCTCATAATGAACCGGAGCCGACGTGATACGTGTGGCTTCTATTTCACAACAAGTTGTCATTACCGATCTTAATCGTAGTTCATCTTTGTTACAGGTAAGCCAGTATGTACTAGTATAATAGTTGTTTGGTTATGGCACGCGAAGATGTTTTTATATAAACACAAAAGTTGTAGGAAAATTAAGACAAATATTACAAGTAGTAATAGAGGTGGTCCAGCGAGGTACGGATCCGTTTTTGTTGTTGTTGCAACAAACTGGTGCAAAAGTACCCGGATGTAGGTCAAGGTCCCCGTATGTAGCATAGCGGAATTTTTTGAAACTAAAATAGTTTGGCCAGTAGCAACACCGGTCATGGACTAAAATAGTGCCACCTAACGAAATTTTTTCGAACTAAATGTTCCAGTACTGTCCAAATTCGTGTCTTGTCGACCATTTGGTTAGGTGTAGGCCTTTCCTAGCCTATACATTTACAGCTTTAACATAGGTCCAAACCTGACGAATCGGTAGAGAACTAGTAAAATAAGTCAAATTATGTCATTTCTGGTTACTGGGCAGATATACGACCTTCCCATCACTCTGTAAATTTGTGCCTATAAAAGACTCTTATTACCAGCATATGGGCAGTGACGTTATAGCGAGTGAAAAATTACCCTGTTAACTGGTATGAACTCGTATGAACTCGTAATGATGACTGCTCTGTGACTGTGTGTTGGAAGAACTTGACATTGGTTAGGTATTGTTTTGAGCTTTTACACTTGACTATCATCTCATCATTTGATGTTATGTGCAGTGACGTTATAGCGAGTGAAAAATTACCCTGTTAACTGGTATGAACTGGTATGAACTCGTAATGATGAATGCTCTGTGACTGTGTGTTGGAAGAACTTGACATTGTTTAGGCATTGTTTCGAGCTTTTACACTTGACTATAATCTCATCATTTGATGTTATGGGCAGTGACGTTATAGCGAGTGAAAATTACCCTGTTAACTGGTATGAACTGGTATGAACTCGTAATGGCTGCTCTGTGACTGTGTGTTGGAAGAACATCTCGATATTCGGCCCGTGATAAAACATAGAGATACCAGTATTTGTCATACGAGATTAGTACTGCGGACACAGTGGATAACCTGTTTGTAAACTGTTTTGAAGGGGTATTCCCTGTTATGTCGGTGTGTAGTTCAGTACAGAGATGATAGCCTGCTATGTATGTGTATTGTTCAGTCTAGATGACAGCCAGTTATGTATATGTATAGTTCAGTACATAGACACTAGCTTGTTATGTCTGAGTGAAGTTCACTAGAGACGTTAGATGGTAATGCATGTGAGTAGTTCAGAAGAGATGATAGCCAGTTATGTATGTGTGTGTAGTTCAGTAAAAACGTTAGTCGGTTATGTATGTGCGTAGTTCAGCACAGATATGTTAGCCTGTTATGTCGGTGTGTAGTTCAGTACAGAGACGTTAGCCAGTTATGTATATGTGTAGTTCAGTAGAGATGATAGCCATTTATATATGTGTGTAGTTCAGTACAGAGAAGTTAATCAATTCAGACCAACTAGTCGGACAAACGAAACACTATAGTTTAACCAACACGCAGCACGAATCGAACTATAGACGTTGTACAAACGAAACACCAAACTTAAAGGGTTATCGCGTAAGATTCCCTCAAAAAGATGTAATTTCAGGCAATTCGACGTGTTATCGCGTCAGATTCCCTCCAAAAGATGTAATTTCAGGCAATTCGACGTGTTATCGCATAAGATTCCCTCAAAAAGATGGAATTTCAGGCAATTCGACGTGTTATCGCGTAAGATTCCCTCCAAAAGATGAAATTTCAGGCAATTCGACGTGTTATCGCGTAAGATTCCCTCAAAAAGATGGAATTTCAGGCAATTCGACGTGTTATTGCGTAAGATTCCCTCAAAAAGATGGAATTTCGGGCAATTAGTAGTCGTAGTAGTAGTAGTAGTAGCAGAGTAGTAGTCGTATTACTACTAGTAGTAGTAGCAGAGTAGTAGTCATAGTAGTAGTCGTAGTACTAGTAGTCGTAGTAGTAGCAGAGTAGTAGTCGTAGTAGTAGTAGCAGAGCATTAGTCGTAGTAGTAGTAGTAGTAGTCATAGTAGTAGTACTAGTAGTAGCAGTAGTAGTAGTAGTAGCAGAGTAGTAGTCGTAGTAGCAGAGTAGCAGTCGTACTAGTAGTAGTCGTAGTAGTAGCAGAGTAGTAGTAGCAGAGTAGTAGTCGTAGTACTAGTAGTAGTCGTAGTAGTAATAGTAGTACTACTAGTAGTAGTAGTCGTATCAGAGTAGTAGTCGTAGTACTAGTAGTCGTAGTAGTAGATTTAGTAGTAGTAGCAGAGTGGTAGTCTTAGTAGTAGCAGTAGTAGTAGTAGTAATAGCAGAGAAGTAGTCGTAGTACTAGTAGTCGTAGTACTAGTAGTAGTCGTATTAGTCGTAGTAGTAGTAGTAGCAGAGTAGTAGTCGTAGTAGTTAAGTAGTAGTAGTACTACTAGTAGTAGTAGTAGCAGAGTAGTAGTCGTAGTACTAGTAGTCGTAGTAGTAGTAGTAGCAGAGTAGTAGTAGTAGTAATAGTAGCATAGAAGTAGTCGTACTACTAGTAGTAGTAGCAGAGTAGTAGTCGTAGTAGTTAAGTAGTAGTAGTACTACTAGTAGTAGTCGTAGTAGCAGAGTAGTAGTACTAGTAGTAGTAGTAGCATAGTAGTTGTCGCAGTAGTAGTAGTCGTAGTAGTAGTAGCAGAGTAGTAGTCGTAGTAGTAGTAGTAGTAATAGTAGTACTACTAGTAGAAGTAGTCGTAGTAGTAGTAGTAGCAGAGTAGTAGTCGTAGTACTAGTAATCGTAGTACTACTAGTAGTAGTAGTCGTAGTAGTAGTAGTAGCAGAGTAGTAGTCGTAGTACTAGTAATCGTAGTGGTAGTAGTAGTAGTAACAGAGTGGTAGTCGTAGTAGTAGCAGAAGTAGTAGTAGTAGCAGAGTAGTAGTAGCAGAGAAGTAGTCGTAGTAGTAGTCGTAGTCGTTGTAGTAGTCGTAGTAGTTAAGTAGTAGTAGTACTACTAGTAGTAGCAGAGTAGTAGTCGTTGTAGTAGTCGTAGTAGTAGTAGTAGTAGCAGAGTGGTAGTCGTAGTAGTAGCAGTAGTATTAGTAGTAGTAGTAGTAGTAGCAGAGTAGTAGTCGTAGTAGTAGTCGTAGTAGTAGTAGTAGCAGAGTAGTAGTCGTAGTAGTAGTAGTAGCAGAGTAGTAGTCATAGTAGTAGTCGTAGTACTACTAGTAGTAGTAGTAGTAGTAGCAGAGTAGTAGTCGCAGTAGTAGTAGCAGAGTAGTAGTCGTTGTAGTAGTAGTAGTACTAGTAGCAGAGTAGTAGTCGTACTAGTAGTCGTAATAGTAGTAGTACTCGTAGCAGTAGTATTAGTAGCAGAGTAGTAGTAGTAGCAGAGTAGTAGTCGTAGTAGTAGTAGTAGTAGTAGTAGTAGTAGCAGCAGTAGTAGTCGTAGTAGTATTAGCAGAGTAGTAGTCGTAGTAGTACTAGTAGCAGAGTAGTAGTCGTATTACTAGTAGTAGTCGTAATAGTAGTAGTAATAGTAGTACTAGTAGTAGTAGTTTTCGTAGTAGTAATAGTAGTAGTAGCAGAGTAGTAGTAGTAATAGTATCAGAGTAGTAGTCGTAGTACTAGTAGTCGTAGTAGTAGTAGTAGTGGTAGCAGAGTAGTAGTCATAGTGGTAGTAGTCGTAGTAGTAGTAGTAGTAGCAGAGTAGTAGTAGTAGTAGCAGAGTAGTAGTCGTAGTACTAGTAGTCGTAGTAATAGTAGTACTAGTAGTAGTAGCAGTAGTAGCAGTCGTAGTAGTAGAAGTAGTAGTAGTAGTAGCTGAGTAGTAGTCGTAGTAGTAGTAGCAGTAGTAGTAGTACTAGTAGTAGTAGTAGCAGTAGTAGCAGAGTAGTAGTCGTAGTAGTAGCAGATAAGTAGTAGTAGCAGTGTAGTAGTCGCAGTAATGGTAGTCGTAGTAGTAGTAGTAGTCGCAGTATCAGAATAGACGGGTTATCGCGTGACATCTCACTGCTTTCAAGCAGTTCGACGGGTTATCGCGTGACATATCTACCAAACTTAGCGCACGAGACTACGGTCGAGACATTGTATGAGACTACGGACGAGACATCACATGAGACTACGTGTTCCAAGAACTATTCCGTTGTTTACATTTGAACAGTAAACACTTGCATCATGAGCTGATGGACTAGTCTACCAGCCACCAACAAGCCTACATCAGCATCACGTGCAGCCTTCCAGTACCCAGATTGCAAGAGACATTTCACACGTCGAGACAACTTGAAACGACACAGTGTCCACAGACCGACACCACTCATCGGACACCAATGTAATAAGTCAGAGAATTGCCATCTACTGACCTTGATAGATCTCTATTCTTTGACTCACTTCCTGGAATACTGGAAGCATAGAGGCCGCCATGACAGTCAAGTAACTTCCGGTGCGACGTTACTTCCGACGTAGCGTCCCTAGTATAGGCTGCCATAGCAAGCGAATTTGAAAACTGCTATGATCGAAAACGACTATGTCAATAACATGTAAGGACAACCACCTGACAGGACTTCATTCAAAGAGGTGACCATCATGGTTCTGAACGCCACTCAACGGACACCAATGTAATTAGTCAGAGTATTATCACCTACCGACCATGATAGATCTCTACTCGTTGACGCACTTCCGTGAATATCAGAAGCATAGTGTCCTCCATGTCAGGTCGCCATGGCATTCAAGTAACTTCCGGTGCGACGTCACTTCCGACGTAGCGTCCCTAGTAGAGGCTGCCATGACAGTCAAGTAACTTCCGGTACGACATCACTTCCGACGTAACGCCCCCTAGTGGATAATCGGAGTACTACGTCACATGATATCGCCATCTAGCGGGTAAAAATATATAATTAGGTTAGCTAAAGAAAAAAAAGTTGGGGTTAACCTTGCGAAAATTTAAACAACCACCAAAGTGGTTGTGTACATTTTCTGAAAATGTTCTGTTTTTGTCCCAGAGGGACAAAAAATTTTGCGAGGTTAACCCCAACTTTTTTTTCATTAGCTAACCTAATTATATATTTTTACCCGCTAGATGGCGATATCATGTGACGTAGTACTCCGATTATCCACTAGGGGAGCGTTACGTCGGAAGTGACGTCGTACCGGAAGTTACTTGACTGTCATGACAGCCTCTACTAGGGACGCTACGTCGGATGTGACGTCGCACCGGAAGTTACTTGAATGCCATGGCGACCTGACATGGCGGACACTGTGCTTCCGATATTCACGGAAGTGCGTCAACGAGTACAGATCTATCATGGTCGGTAGATGACAATACTCTGACTAATTACATTGGTGTCCGTTGAGTGGCGTTCAGAACCATGATGGTCACCTCTTTGAATGAAGTCCTATCAGGTGGTTGTCCTTACATGTTATTGACATAGTCGTTTTCGATCATAGCAGTTTTCAAATTCGCTTGCTATGGCACCCTATACTAGGGACGCTACGTCGGAAGTAACGTCGCACCGGAAGTTACTTGAATGTCATGGCGGCCTCTATGCTTCCGGTATTCCAGGAAGTGTGTCAACGAATAGAGATCTATCATGGTCAGTAATTCTCTGACTTATTACATTGGTGTCCGTTGAGTGGTGTCGGTCTGAGGACACTGTGTCGTTTCAAGTTGTCTCGACGTGTGAAATGTCTCTTGCAATCTGGGTACTGGAAGGCTGCACGTGATGCTGATGGTGATGTTGGCTTGTTGGTGGCTGGTTGACTAGTCCATCAGCTCATGATGCAAGTGTTTACTGTTCAAATGTAAACAAAGGAATAGTTCTTGGAACACGTAGTCTCATGTGATGTCTCGTCCGTAGTCTCATACAATGTCTCGACCGTAGTCTCGTGCGCTAAGTTTGGTAGATATGTCACGCGATAACCCATCGAACTGCCTGAAAGCAGTGAGATGTCACGCGATAACCCGTCTATTCTGATACTGTGACTACTACTACTACTACGACTACTACGACTACTACGAGTACTATTACTGCGACTACTACTCTGCTACTACTACTACTATTTATTTGCTACTACTGCGACTACTACTCTGCTACTACTACTACTACTGCTACTACTACTACTGGTACTACTACTACTACTACGACTACTACTCTGCTACTACTACTACTACGACTACTACTACTACTACGACTACTACTCTGCTACTACTACTACTACTAGTACGACTACTACTCTGCTACTAATACTAATACTACTACTACTGCTACTACTACTTGTACTACTACTACGACTACTAGTACTACGACTATTACTCTGCTACTAATACTAATACTACTCTGCTACTACTACTACTACTACTACAACGACTACTACTACTACGACTACTAGTACTACGACTACTACTATGACTGCTACTCTGCTACTACTACTACTAGTACTACGACTACTACTCTGCTACTACTACTACTACTACTACTACTACTACTACTACGACTACTAATTGCCTGAAATTCCATCTTTTTGAGGGAATCTTACGCGATAACACATCGAATTGCCTGAAATTCCATCTTTTTGAGGGAATCTTACGCGATAACATGTCGAATTGCCTGAAATTCCATCTTTTTGACGGAATCTTACGCGATAACACGTCGAATTGCCTGAAATTCCATCTTTTTGAGGGAATCTTACGCGATAACACGTCGAATTGCCTGAAATTCCATCTTTTTGAGGGAATCTTACGCGATAACATGTCAAATTGCCTGAAATTCCATCTTTTTGACGGAATCTTACGCAATAACACGTCGAATTGCCTGAAATTCCATCTTTTTGAGGGAATCTTACGCGATAACCCTTTAAGTTTGGTGTTTCGTTTGTACAACGTCTATAGTTCGATTCGTGCAGCGTGTTGGTTAAACTATAGTGTTTCGTTTGTCCGACTAGTTGGTCTGAATTCATTAACATCTCTGTACTGAACTACATACATATATAAATGGCTATCATCTCTACTGAACTACACATATACATAACTGGCTAACGTCTCTGTACTGAACTACACACCGACATAACAGGCTAACATCTCTGTGCTGAACTACGCACATACATAACCGATTAACGTTTTTACTGAACTACACACACAGACATAACTGGCTATCATCTCTTCTGAACTACTCACATGCATTACCATCTAACGTCTCTAGTGAACTTCACACAGACATAACAAGCTAGTGTCTATGTACTGAACTACACATATACATAACTGGCTAACGTCACTGTACTGAACTACACACACAGACATAACTGGCTATCATCTCTTCTGAACTACTCACATGCATTACCATCTAACGTCTCTAGTGAACTTCACTCAGACATAACAAGCTAGTGTCTATGTACTGAACTATACATATATATAACTGGCTGTCATCTCGACTGAACAATACACAGACATAGCAGGCTATCATCTCTGTACTGAACTACACACCGACATAACAGGTTAACATCTTTGTACTGTCTTTAGTTGTGAAGTGTAAGGATATTAGTAAGGTTCCCAACGTATTCTTTGCATTACACTATGAAAAAGACACAATATGAGGTTTGCACATTTTATTCGTAAACAACACAAACATATTTACATGTCACGCTCCACAACTACAAGAACCAGAGACTAGACATTGATACAGAGTCTTGCAAAGTTTAATCATGTACAAGACAATACCACACCTCACTACTTCAGTCTTGCCTGCCATATGGCGAGGAGCCCTTGTGGGTCCAACAAAGTCGGTTCGGATACTTGGTTGTGGTATTGTTCCAGACAGTCAACCAGTCTTTAATCAATCTTATCCCCCATTAGTGTCAGAACCATATGTTTCACAGTGTTTCGCCACTGTTTCGAAACAGATTCTTGCAACCAAGTATTGATATTACACAACTGTTCGGACGTCAGGTCGGATAGCTTCACACCTGTGTCTAACAAAACATTCAAACAGTCTTTCACCATCTAGTTGATCTGAGTTCATGTGCGTGTTGAGTGTTTCGTACCACGTGTATGTATCTATGTATGTATCTATGTATAAATCTATGAGTTCATTTTCGGTTACCCATGCCAGGTTAGGTGTTTTACGACAGAAGCAAGTTTGGAAGGTTTTACCGAAGAAGCACGAATTTAAATACTATAGTACGAAAAAAGATAAAAACGTTCTAATGGACATTTGTACACTTGACCCTTAATACGGTAAACTGTATAAATACTGGTACATCTTATCTGGGAGGTTATTATGTGCCTGTACAGTTGTAACATAACCCTTCACTTTCCTCGGACAATGTATATAGCGAGCGCTGCACCGTCTTGTATTGATATACGGTCTTTGGTGTCAAGGCCACAAAAGAGTATTAACTATATCGGTATAAGGACAAAGTTGGGTAAGTACAAATGTTGTATGTTAGCTAATGTTATAGTTCAAAAGGGTATACCGGGTTGTTTATATCCTGTGCTCGATATAGTTCTTACAAACGATAGCTAATACACTAGTTTATTGTTCTATCATGACGCTTCACTTTCGTCGAACAATGTAGATAGCGAGCACTGCACCGTCTTGTATTGATATACGGTCTTTGGTGTCAAGGCCACCGAGTCGACAATTTGCATCGTGCATAGCGTGTTTATTTAAATAGATAAGACTTGAACAGGGAATACCCCTTCAAAACAGTGTACAAACAGGATATCCACTGTGTCCGCTGGTAAGTACTAATCTCGTATGACAAATACTGGTATCTCATATGTTTTATCACGGGCCGAATATCGAGATGTTCTTCCAACACACAGTCACAGAGCAGCCATTACGAGTTCATACCAGTTCATACCAGTTAACAGGGTAATTTTCACTCGCTATAACGTCACTGCCCATAACATCAAATGATGAGATTATAGTCAAGTGTAAAAGCTTAAAACAATGCCTAACCAATGTCAAGTTCTTCCAACGCACAGTCACAGAGCATTCATCATTACGAGTTCATATCAGTTCATACCAGTTAACAGGGTAATTTTTCACTCGCTATAACGTCACTGCCCATATGCTGGTAATAAGAGTCTTTTATAGGCACAAATTTACAAACAGAGTGATGGGAAGGTCGTATATCTGCCCATTAACCAGAAATGACATAATTTGACTTATTTGACTAGTTCTCTACCGATTCGTCACGTTTGGACCTATGTTAAAGTTGTAAATGTATAGGCCAGGAGAGGCCTACACCTAACCAAATGGTCGACAACCTATGTCATATAAGAAAAGACGTCACTGCCCTGTTTAATTACATCTCTGACTTATTTTTAGAGTAAAAAGAGAAAAAAGAAACAAGAGACACGAATTTTTGCAGTACTCATATGTGGTTCAATACTTGTCCACTAGGGATGATGTTTGTAGTTCGTGATCTATCCGTCAGGGGGCTCTATTGCACGCAAGCGTGCAAGAGACGAATTTGGGTAGTACTCGAACATTTAGTTCAAAAAAATTATAATCTTTAATCTATCTATAATCACTATTTTAGTTCATGACCTATCCGATAGGTGCCGGTACTGGTCAAACTATTTTAGTTCTAAAACATTCGCTATGTGGCGCTGTTTTAGTTCATGACATATCCGATAGGTGGCGCCACTTCACCTACAACCTTGGCATTTACCTACATCCGGGTACTTTTGCACCAGTTTGGTGCAAAAAAAAATTCATCAGGTTCAAGGTAAATGAGTGTGTGTGTGTGTGTGTGATAATATACACCAGTGACACCAGATACACACTCGTACATACGCGTACACACTTGTTCGCTTCTCGTTATATTGCATTACCTCTGTTTTTAAAAACATTGTTTTATTCGCTCCATGTCTTTCTAGAATGCAGTGCTAATGTGTCATCCATTTGCAGACAGCGGAAGCAAGCCCATAAAAGGCGTAGTCGACTGGCTGCACAATTTTACCGAGATTTGGACAATTCAAGGAAGGCCATTATCAAGCAAGAACGGTTGACCGCAAATACAAAAAGCATTACCAACGGGCTCGACAAGCTGTTCTGGATGGCAAAAGGAATACACCAAGAACCAAAACGAGAGCACTGTTAAGACACCTGCATGTTTCGAAGCATGTCAGAAAGACGTTAGAGTTTCACCATGCCCTAACAAACGACTTGAAGGATACCTACAGACAAGCCTCATCCGAGAGGGGACGCCAGCAGTGTGTGAAAATAGTGACGGGAAGAATTGTCAAGCGGTACCGGATGCAGCGATTGGCTGAAGACGTATTAGGATTTTCAAGAAACCGGTGGTACAGCTACAGCGGTACGAAAAACAAAGACAAAAGGTACACATTTGAGCGGCAAAGGAAAGCTAATGCTGCAGGAGAAGCGTTGAAGACATCCGTAATGGACTTCCTGTGCAGAGATGACAACAGTCGCGTCACACCAGGCAAGAAACAGACGATCACACGAAACAAAAGGAAGCTGCAGAAACGACTCCTCACTGATTCTCTGTTGAACGTGCACCGAAAGTTTCTTGCCGAGTACTCACACAGGATGATCTCCTACTCCCTGTTCTGGAAACTACGCCCATTCAGGGTAGTGCATCCCTCATTGGATGATCGCGATACGTGCCTTTGTAAGACACATGAAAACCTTGCCTTTATGGCAAATAAGCTCTACCATGTGGACATTCTGCAAACAAAGAACATACAGCAGTTAGCTGACAGCATCAGCTGTGATCCCGCATTGAAAGCTTGCATGTACGGTGAATGCCAGACTTGTAAATACGCTATTCCAGATGTCAACCAGTTTGATCAAGAAGAGGTAAGCTACACCCAGTGGCGTACCGTTGCAGAGCCTCTTGACAATGAACGCACGTTCAATGTCACCAAGAAAGTGGAAGAAACAGCAACAAAGCAAACTCTGCTAGAGCGATTCCAAAATAGCCTAAGCAAGTTCAGACGGCACGTATACACGATCAGGCACGATTTTGGTTTGCCGAGAGCTGCGAAGAAATCTGTCACCTTCTGAATGTATGATTCACGTAGACTTTTCTGAAAACTTCTGTTGTAAGTTGGGAAGTGAGATCCAGTCTGTCCATTTCGGTGGATCACACAAGCAAGTGACGCTACACACGGGCGTTCTGTATGTAGGAGATGTGGATCAACCGATCCCATTCTGCACATTGTCCCCGCCCAACCGACATGATCCGACTGCAATTTGGACATACCTTGCGCCACTGTTTACATGCAAGTGAGTCATCCAGACATCGAGATCCTGCATTTCTTCAGTGATGGTCCGACGTCCCAGTACAGACAGAAGATAAATGTCTTCCTATTCAGCACACAGATTTTTTATATGGGCTACCAAGCAGGGTCATGGAACTTCTGGGAGGCAAGTTACGGAAAGGGGGCCCCGGATGGCATCGGAGGTGCCATCAAGCGAAAGGCCGACAGATTAATCAGCCTAGGGCATGACATCCCTGACGCAGCCCATCTATACAGGGCACTGATCCCGGAATCAACGATCAAGCTCTTCTTCGTAGAGGCAGATGACGTGGAAGAAGCAGCCATCCCCGAAAAATTACCAGCAGTGCAAGGAACCATGAAGCTACACCAAGTCATCACACTGGTTCGTGGCACGATCAAATATCGCGATGTCAGCTGTTGTTGCAACAACCCTGAAGCACTGAATTGCATGTGCTACGACGTCAAGGAATTTACCTTCCCTACCAGAGTGCAGCCAGTTGCCCCTGCCAAGCCTCCAGTCACTGACCAACGGGTTCCTCTTGCGCTGCCTGCTGCTGATGTACAACTTGTCACACAAGTACAACAGACCAGTTCTGCGAAGCCTGCCGTTCCTACACAGCTGTCACTGCATCCCGACTTAGTTCCGGTAGAACAAGTTGAAGAGCTGTATGAACTTCAGGGGAAATGGTGCGTTGTGTAGTATCAGGGAAACATCTATCCTGGTATTGTCACTGACATCGATGACGTGGACATTGATGTCAAATGCATGAACAGCGAGGGTCCGAACCGGTTTTATTGGCCACATTATCGGGATGATGTTTGCTGGTACCCAGTTGAAGATGTCCTGTGTCTCATCCGTGAACCAGAGAAAGTTGGGAGTAGGCACGTCCAGGTTCTGCCACATCTCTGGGAGCTCATTCAACAGTATTTACACTCTGCTTGACTCGTGAGATTAAGGACGGCTGCATAGACATATACTCTTGTTTGTGCTATGGTGCATGTCTATGGGTACAACATTTCATAATATGTGCTACCTATATAGTTATAATATGATAGCAATGATGGTGTGTGATTGTGCGCTCTATGTATAACTCCACTAAAATACATCAATCCATAGTATTATATGTTAAACGTAACCATTGTTTACACTTTTATTATTTTAGTGTCAACTCTGTTACTGCCAATTAAGTCAACTCTGTTGCCGGTACTATAAACACTCGATTAGCAGTTATGGTGTATGCTTTTGTGCACTATATATAACTACACTAGATTGCAACAGTTCATGGTTTTATACGTCTTATTTATGTATTGATTACGATTGTGGCATGTGCACTTGTACATTAAATGACTCCACAATGCATACATTGTAAGGCTGCACATTTTGAACATATGTGCTCCAATGATGTTTCATCGAATAAATAAGGTTTTTTAGATTATTGTAGTAGTTTTGAAAAATGTAAAAATAATTCGCCAATATGTACCGAATTGGGAGAATGACCCTTATATGGATTAATATATGTCAACAAAACAAGACTTGCATTAATTCATCTATGTATAAGTAAATCCTCCTTCCACTGCTGACTGGTATCTAAGGCTTTCATTGTTTTGCCTAAAGCATGATATGACGAAATCCTGATTCATTCCTACCCGGGGTAGGAATTGGTGGCAGCACATTGCTATAAGCATTTCACATTAAATGATCACTGTAAGTTTGAGGTAAAACATGTTAGTAGATGAATGACAATAAATATTTTATTGTATTTATTACCAATATTAATTGGTGAGAACACATTGCTGGGGACGTATTACAATACGTTATCCCTGTCTGTTTGTGACGACATATTGCAGTGCACGTTTGACCGTATATTATCACTGTCAGTTGGTGACAACTCATGTGACATTACTGCAGTAAATTATCACTGTCAGATGGTGAAAATAACTTAGTACATGAATGACAATAAATTACCATTGTCAATTGGTGACAACACTTTGGAGTGCACACATGACTGTACATTATCCATGTGTGTTGGTGACAACATATTGCAGTGCACGTATGACAGTACATTAATACTGTCACTGACAACTAACACAAAAATGAATAATTATGTTGTTTTCGTAATAATAAATTATTTGTTCATCACAGTGGAAGAAGTCGGCCAGATCATGGAAACGCAACTGTTTGCGGTAAAGGATGTGATCTCACCTGCAGCTGGACCATGGGTAGCTGCTTTAACAAGTCTCAATGTTCGTCTGGCCTCGAATGACCATTCTCTCCTTATATAGCTTGATGGCCGGAAGTTAGTCTGACCAATCACGACACTTGAGACAAATTAAAGTCGTCCCAGAAATCGGCTCCCGAAAATGTTCACACTTCGAACCAATCCATCAAACTCGCTGAGTTTAAAATATAATTGTTAGCTAAACGGCTGGCTATATCAGTGTTCATACAGTTTTTAACTTGCGTGAATTACTTATAAAATTAATATCACTGGACTCACTGTATTGAGACGGATACCATAATGTTAATCGTACATTCCAACTCTCACGAATTAATCCATAATTTTAATAAAAACACACTATTCATAAGCTAGTTGTGACCCCGGTGTTTTTCACACCTACATTTATGTAAACAACTTATAAATTCATAATAGTTGTTTGTTCTTATAACCAGAACATAAGTAGTTTACACGGTCACCATATTACCAGTCACGTTAAATCATTTATAACAAAAAATTGTATACCTAACCGTAAGTTTAGTGGTGAACGCTACAAATGAAATTAGTTAAATTCTAACTTGTCGGTAGTTAAAACCTTACACGCCTTAATCGCCAGAGGGCGCCGGCACATACTTCAGCGACAATACATACTAGAGATGGCAGCACCATCCCGTGAAAAAACGTAAACAGTTCCACTGTTCTAAATCCTTATTGAATTCTATATATAAATGCCAAGATAATTGTTTTTCCACATTGTACCTATTTGATTCGTGTTTACAATGTGCTAAGATAACAATACGACAACATTTACAATTAATGAATTTCGCGACTGTCCTAATCAGTATCTGTCAGAAAAATAATAAGAAGAAACAAAAACATAATATGTCTGCATGTGTGTAGTGTGAGCAAGCTTACATGATTAGTGTTTGTCGTTTAGGCACTGTTTTGTACTGTATCAAGTTGACAGGTGGTTGTCGGTTCTTAATTTTGCATACATATATAACAATTTTGCCTGGTGCATGTTACTTGAGTTTTGCAAAAAATAAAGTTTAACATACTTAGCAAATCCTTGTGAACTATGTGCACTAAGCTTTTCTTTGACAATGTCAGGAATATTATTTAGTAAATGTAGTAAATTATGCCTAAGGCATTTCTTAGCAAATTAATGTTTAATTTCATAAGTGTATATTTTATTCTTAACTCTTGTATCGTGATTATGTACCTCATAGTTAAACATTATCCTCCAGTTTTGTAAATAGACTGGTAAGTCATGGTGTAGATATTTATAGTAAAATTGTAATTGTTGTAATTTGAGAGTATCATCTACTTTTAACAAGTTGAGTTTTTTGTGAAGTGGTTCTGTGTGGGAAGTATAATTACTTAAGGTAATAATTATCAGGGCTTTTTTTAAGTTTTATTATTCTATTTGATTGAAAGCCCCTCGCCATGATGCAATAATTAATGTGTGGCACTATTAATGAATGATATAATATTATTTTAATACGAAGAGGTAACACGTTTCAATTTATAAAAAATGCAATTTTTTTTAGAACAAGCATTTGCTATTTTTTCAGTGTGATTTTTCTAGTTTAGATTTGTATCTATAATTAAACCCAACAAATTATATTCTTTCACTTGTTCAATATTTATACTGTCTATCTTCAGAGAAAGTGTCTGTATATTTTTCTTTGCCTTTTGAAATATAATAGACTGAGAGACACATCAATCTCTGCTTTAATAAAAATATAATTCTTGTCCTTCACATTTTCTGGGTCTGGTTCCAGAAAGACCATTTTATCGCGAAACTTACGGACTTTCTGGAGCAGCGGCTAAAAGGAATAAAAAGAATTGCCAGCACAACGAATGGCTATACTATGGACATCCTCCTCCTCACACGCCACGCCGGACTCATCGTTTCTGTCCGAATGGGACAAGTTGCTGCTAGGACCTGGTTCATATGCACTCGACGACCCAACAGAAAAGTCAAGCAATATGCTTGTGCATATCTCGAAACAAGTGCATCGAGTCTTAAAGTCAAGAAAAGGAACTCCACGAATTGGATGTAAATCCGATGTACATAGATGCATTAATGCAAGTCTTGCTTTGTTGACATATATTAAACCATATAACAACATATTAAACATTATAATAACACACATTATTATAATATATTATTTAAACAATATATAATAGAACATAATCAAATAATGTACACAACAGAATGAAACATCATCACATATTATTTATATAACTTCACTTACATGACGTCATATACAAATGAATCATGTTGTATATATATGTGGGTACCACAGCCTCCTTTTTATTATATGCCAGTGAAAAAAGAAACAATTTTTTGTTAAGAAATCTCGATCCCAAATTTCTGATGCAGTGTACTGCTTGATTATTTCAAGTCATGCTTTAGGTGCCATTATCACTCAGGGTGTAGGGCAGTTGTAATTACATAAATCAACCACCATGATTATTAAGATGATCTAGGCTGTGATGTCCAGTATCCAAAACATTGACTATTAAATCGTAAGGGCATTTGTATATTTAAAACAAATACAACCAAGAACCGTGTTTCTTTTAATTTGGCCTCAAATTATCATAACTCTTGTGCAACAGTTTACAATGTTTTCTGTATTATTCCATTCTCATTTATGATTATGTTTATTTGATACATTATGCGTACTAATAAATGTATATGTTGAATAAATCGTGTAGTTGTTGAAGCCATTATGTAAACCCGTTTCTGACTCTCCACACACAATACTGTAGCTAGACTGTACGCCTAGACCAGTGGTTCTCAAACTTGTTTGTTCCTTTATTGTTACAGTTTCAGAGTCCCAGAAGCTCTGTCTGAGCAGTATCAGTGCCATCAGGTGTGGGTGCCAGTGGAACATTGAATGAGCCACTTAGTACTAGCCTATATGTTTGACTCCGTGTTTCACAGAATTATCTCACACATTATGAGTTCTAATATTGTTTCCAACATGACAAAGATACCAAAATAACTCTTGCGCCTCCAATTTTACGAATTATGGTTTTGTATTTTTTTAAATGAAATCTATTATCAAGAATTTCCATTGGAGTTAAACGTTCCAAGATTTGAACAGCCAAACATATCAATGAGGCAGATCAGTTGTAATTCTCAACCATGTTCTGGCCAAGTTCAGAGAAGTTTCATTTTGTTTCTGATACCGATAAAGGCTAGAGTGCCTCTCTGGTGGCGGCAACATTGCCTTTGTACTTGTCAGCTAATCGACTTGTGTGTAGAATACAAATATATCATGAACAGAGTTCGTGTCCGGTCACAGGTTTTTAAAACGGTGCAAATTCAGGGCATTTGTTTACAGGGGATATCCTCTTTCCAAAATCCCACCTATAGAAATGTCAGTTTTTCAACACTTCTCCAAAACATGATTAATCATGCCTTAGGCAAAAAGTACAACAGGCTGATCCCCAATTACAATGCCATCGGAAGAGACCCCTGGAATTGCCAAACGACCCCTGGTTCAGGGAGCTGTGACCCTCTGTTTGAGAACCACTAGCCATCACAATATGATAATTGTTATAGGATAATAATGCCAATATTATAGTATTATTAATCCATTATTAGCCCGGCTTCCCAAACCAAGGCAACATTATATGTAATATTTGTCTTAATTTTCCTACAACTTTTGTGTTTATATAAAAACATCTTCGCGTGCCATAACCAAACAACTATTATACTATTACATACTGGCTTACCTGTAACAAAGATGAACTACGATTAAGATCGATAATGACAACTTGTTGTGAAATAGAAGCCACACGTATCACGTCGGCTCCGGTTCATTATGAGAACAGCCAGGTGATTTGAAATCGCTACTGTATGCAAACTGTGCCCCGCAGATATAACATTTGTTTCTCCTCGGGTGTAGATACGGATATGCTTCTACAGAATTCCACTTGCGGAGAACTATGCGCCAGAAGTATCACATCTATAGGTTTTTCCCCGTATGGATGTGGATATGTTTATTTAAATAACCACGTTCTGAAAACTGTGCACCACAGGTGTCACATTTGTAGGGTTTTTCCCCGGTGTGGATACGGACATGATTCTTCATATAATCACTTTGTGAGAACTGTGCACCACACGTATCACATTTCTAAGGTTTCTCATCGGCGTGGATACCGGCATGCTTCTTCAGCCTTCCACTTAGTGAGAATGTTGCTCCACAGGTACCGCATTTGTAGGGTTTCTCCCCGGTGTGGATACGGACATGCGTCTTCAAACTATCTTTTGTTGAGAACTGTGCACCACACGTATCACATTTGTAAGGTTTCTCCCCGGTGTGGATACGGATATGCGTCTTCAAACGACCACTTTGTGAGAACTGTGCACCACACGTATCACATTTGTAAGGTTTCTCCCCGGTGTGGATACGGATATGCGTCTTCAAATGATCACTTTGTGAGAACTGTGCACCACACGTATCACATCTGTAAGGTTTCTCCCCGGTGTGGATACGGATATGCGTCTTCAAATGACCACTTTGTGAGAACTGTGCACCACACGTACCACATCTGTAAGGTTTCTCCCCGGTGTGGATACGAACATGCGTCTTCAGCTTTTGACTTTGTGAAAACTGTGCACCACAGGTATAGCAATTGAAAGGTTTCTCCCCGGTGTGCGTACGGATATGCGTCTTCAAATGACCACTTTCTGAGAATTGTGCAGCACACGTATCACATTTGTAAGGTTTCTCCCCGGTGTGGATACGGATATGCGTCTTCAAATTACCACTTTGTGAGAACTGTGCACCACACGTATCACATTTGTAAGGTTTCTCCCCGGTGTGGATACGGATATGCGTCTTCAAATGACCACTTTGTGAGAACTGTGCACCACACGTATCACATTTGTAAGGTTTCTCCCCGGTGTGGATAAGAACATGCTTCTTCAGCTTTTGATTTTGTGAAAACTGTGCACCACAGTTATAGCAATTGAAAGGTGTTTCCCCAGTGTGGCTACGGACATGCGTCTTCAAATGACCACTTTTTGAGAACTGTGCAACACAAATGTCACATTTGAATCGTTTCTCTATTGTATTCGTGTGCACATTCAAAGACATGATTAAACTGTATTCGTTTCGAACATTTTTATACAAATACACACATTATTTTGTATCGTGCTGTTGTCCTCAATGCACTGTTGGTACAAACACGTAAACATATCGTCACTAGTGTACACCACATCTGAATAGTTTCTCACTAGTCGTAGTGCTTGCGAAGGTGGTATATTATAGTTTCAAAACAACATCGCGTTAAAACATTTTCCACACGTGACACATTTAAATCTGCGTCAATGTGCAGCTTTAAAGCGTTCCTCGGAGAAGAATGTCTTCCACGTGTCTCACACATAGTTTGCTCAACTGTCTGAGAAAGCAAATGAACCTTTACATGTGTTGCACAACTGTCACACTTGAACGGTTCCCCGTCACAGGGAATTGGTGTCTGCATAAAAATAAAATATTGTGCCATGAGGTACTCAGTCACATGTTGTGTCTTGTTCTTGCAGTCAAAGATGTTGACATTCTGTGGCGTGGCTCGATGTCCTATATCGTGTTGTTGCACACAACGCGACAGTTGTCGTTGTCAATGCGCCCGAGTCTTTGCAGCTATGTTACTTTATTGTTGACAGTTCTCTCACAAACATTTGTGAGTTCTGAAACAAAATATAAGTAAGTGAAACCATCAGACGTCGTTTGAAAGAGGCCGAGCATACAAATAGAGTATACAGAACATTGTGGATGACCGGGAAACGTGTACTTTGGAGAAACATGAAATATTGATTTGTCCCAAATACAGGTCACAGAATAATCATTAAACCATACAACATGTTTACATTCCTGTCAACAAACTGGTCAATATAAAATGTATGGCAGGAAAACAAAATAATATGTAATATAAGGGACTTATAGTCGCTGTTGTAGTAGCCACCCTGAAAGACAATTTAATCGATTATTTGATTGATATAAAATAACACAATCCCTAGTACAATTGGTGCATTACTACAAGATAAATGTATATATTATCATGTCCGTATATTATTCATGTCCGTATATACCTCACTGTTTTGACCAAAAAACAGCTGTAGATACGTGTAATAATCACCACAGGAAAGAAACAATGTCAATGGTCCCGAAAAGCCTGTTGTGAGTGGAATCTTCCCACACAACGAGTCTATTCAAACTAGCAATAATGAATTTTGCAAATATCCTCATTTTACCAAGGGTGTACTTCTGTTAAAAATAAGAGCTTTACTCAAAACAACCTCTGTATTGACTGTAAAAAATTGTCTGAACTGAAAATCAAATCAATTTAAATAAATTAAAGCCTGCCTATAGTCAGTGTTTCAGAATTGTAATAAGGCCAGGCAGTTTTTCAGATTTTTTAAAACGTCATATTTAAAATAATTATGTTTGACTGTGTTTGACTATGATGGTACAAGTAAAACACATAATTATTGCTTACCAACTAAACACGTCGAGCATGTGTGAGTGTGTCACTGGATCTTAGGATGAATCACCCGTTTATCGCTCACATTAAAAGCATAGCCATCAACTCACTCAATTAACAGATTCGAGTAATGTGATTGGTTACCATGTCAAGATTAACGACACTATTACACCTCTTACAAACTGGCCAGCACTACTTCTAAATTATATATGTTAGCCCAAGAACGAGCTGTATGATTGTGAAGTCGACGCCTACAAAATGTGTGAGCATAGCCTCGATCATCTACGCACCGTGGCGCCACCGTTTTTGTCCACTAATATAACCAGACACCGAAAGGTAGAGCCACCACTGGACGCTATCACAACCACTAGGGTTTCTTTTTTCATTTCCCCTTTCATGGAAATGAAGGCAAAGCTACCGTCTCCATATAATCAGAGTACTTCCCCGGGGACTTGTTTTTATTCTAGATTTTCAGCCGTGAATACGGTCGCTGGGTTCCCAATGTATAAGATTTAGTATTTTCAATATAGGCCTAATATTTATCATGTTTTATTATACATGGCCTAGCTAAGTCGGATTCAATTAGATCAGAGTGATTTAATACGAGTTATGCGAAAATCGATCCCAGCGCTAACACAAAAGGCAGTCCTCTAGATGCCCTTAAGTACCTGTGATTAATGCTCGAACGTGACTGGATACTGCGGTAATATAGAAAAGCCTATGTTGATGTTTACTTGCAACACGTCGCATCATTTCGCAGTCGATACACACACACACCGCGCACCGCACATACCGCACAAACCCATCCACCCACACACCCACCCCCCCACACACATGTAGTTTATTTTCTGACATTTTACAAATAGGGGAGCGGCGTGCAAATCGAGCCGCTTAAGGAAGATTGGTCATCAAGTTGACATTTTCCATTCTAATAAATTTGTGTCTACGGAATCGTCTTCTCCACTTATCTGACTATGTGCGTGCTAAACTTAAAGCGTATTTATGTTAAAATTACAGCATCTACGGGATGTTTCAAAACATCACCCGATTTTTTACTTGCTAAAAAGGTGCGCCCAATACTGTACCCTGCACATTCATTTATATTATTTAGCCATCATCACACATTTCGCAAACACATTGTGCATATTCGGACCCTAGCCAGTCATGGTGTGCCCATGGTATATATCAGTCACATTTTGTCATTTCTTCCCCGTCCTTACTGTCCGAAGTTGGTTGGTCTATTGTTTCTACATCCAATTGTCACGCGTATTTTCGAAGCAACGATACATCGCAGTGGCATGGCGAACGATATCTTCCTTCCCCGTGTAGTTCCACTCGTGTTGGTTTGAGGCTTCTTCCGTGTTATAGCATGTTTGTTACATTTTGTTCTGAATTGTAGTTGACGTTTGTATGGCCTGAACGTGGTGAAGCATGTCTTTACTCTGTTACTCGACTTTCACTCTGTAGTTGATTGATCTCCTTCCAGTATAGGTGAGACACCCACTACGAAGTTTATTATCACGGATGGGTGATACATGCAAATTGACAATATACATATATATTACTACTTGGTAATATAATAATAATATTATGCATATTATATTATAATATGCATCAATATAGTTCATATTGACGTTATATATTGAAGAAAAAAAATATTAGTAATATTATCGTTTTACTTAATAACTGTATTACTATTATGATTGTATTATAACTGGGTAATATAAAATATCCTATGTAAATGTTGTAATACCATAACACCTTACAAATGCAGGTGTGTGTATTGTATCAACAGCATATCAACGACAGCGAACCCCTCTTAGCATAGCGGATAACATAGGGGTTTGTTTTGGACGCATAGCACAGCCTCGGGTTCATTTTTAATACAAACTCTCCATGTTTTTAAATCTAATACATATATATCATAGCATTTACGTTTGGCGTATGCATACCACAGTCTCCGTTATTTTCAACTAGCATAAAACGGAAATATATTTTGAAAATAATGCTTTTAACATTTTAAGAAGTGTTTAAAACTATCTTTTTAGTTCACCTCTTTGAATGTGCGTTTCGCACTTCCGACCAACGTTCATTAGGGCCCATTTATGAGTTACTTAACAGAGTCACCACACAGTTGGCTGTATGTAGTACAATAACGCCAAACGACTGGGGCCCGTTTTGGGCAGGGGGCCGTTTTGTACGCCCTTCCCCTATTATTGCCACGTCTGACAATTAAATACCAAGTCATCATTTTGCTCGTAATGATGGTGATATTGAAGCTATTTGGGAGCTCCTTTATATTGTTACCCACAGAACCCTGACAAAGACATATCAATCAACCAATCAATTGACAAATTATTCAAACGAACCAGACAAACACTTTAAAGTACATGTTAAGTACATGTTAAGTACACAACGCATTTGGTGAAACGTATGAAGGGAGTAACATTGAAGTAAAACTACTTATAATCTTATGCTACACCTTAGCAGACACTTGTAACAGTTTTTTTATTTGATGTGAATTTTAAAACAAAATACAAACATACAGTAGTGCTTATGATTTAATTCATCATGACGAAACTATACATTGCGATGATATTACTTCTGTTGACAATACCTTTCTAATAGATATTTTTTATAGTGTGCTTTAAAACAATGATACGAACGAATATTGGTAAACGTGACATTCAACGAGTTGCAAAGTTTTGTTTGATAGACAATTAAAGACATACACCTTCTATTGGTTGTTGCCCGGGTTCGGGAAAAACCGATTTTCTCGTCGTGTACAGTACTTATTGTCACACTTAGTAAATAACCTTTGAATATATAACGGCAATTCATTTGTGTGAGCTTTATACATAAACAGTATTATTATAAATGGTATCAAGTCAGTAAACTTCAAAATGTGTGCTTTATAAAACAATGGATTCGTGTGGTCGTTATACTGTGCATGGTGCATAAGCCGTATTACCTTCTTTTGTAACATAATTATACTGTGAACATTAGTTGAATACGTATTTCCCCATATTTCCACATAGAACAATAAATACGGAAAAAACACAGTGGAATATAATATGTACATGCTATGGCGGTTAAGCAATTTGCTGCATCTATAGATGATACAACACTGATTGAAAGTTTAGACTCTACTCGGCTCGTACGATCTTTCCAATTTAACGAATCGTCAATAAGCACTCCTAGAAATTTCGTTACAGGCACTCTTGATATCAGTGTATTTGTTATATTTATAACAGATAGATGCGCTCGACCAGAGAATAACATGTAGTTTGTTTTTGCTATGTTCAATGACAATTTGTTGACCGAGAACCATAATTGCAATTTATGTAGGTTATTGCATACACTATTTTCAAGCTGTTTTTTTTCTTTGGCAGAACAGAGGACGTTCGCGTCATCAGCAAATAAAATAAATTTTACCAGTTTAGAAACATTACACATGTCATTGATATACAGAATAAACAACTTCGGTCGAAGTATAGAACCTTGTGGAACTCCACATGTTATTCTTTGAGTGTCTGACCTGTAGCCGCCAATATTTACAAATTGGCTACGATTAGCTAAGTAGCTACTAATCCAATTATATGCATTTCCACGGATGCCATAGGGTTCTAGTTTTGTAAACAGCCGTTTATGGTCAACGGTATCAAAACCTTTTTTTAGATCTATAAAAACGCATATTGAACAATTCTTGTGTTCTAACGAATTTGTGATATAATTAAGCAATTCATCCAAAGCATGAGCAGTTGACATGCCTTCTCTGAACCCATATTGGTACGCATTTAAGATATTACAGGAATTCACAAAGCTTCGAAGTCGATAATTAAACAGTTTCTCGAGTATTTTAAAGAATTGCGGTAGAAGTGAAATCGGTATGTAGTTGGTAAACAAATGTTTCTCACCAGATTTAAATAAAGGAATTACTTTAGCTGTTTTCATCTGATGTGGGAAAGCGCCACTTTTAAACGACATATTACATATATGTGTCATAGGTTCAGCAATGTATGCAATTATATTTACAACGAGACTCATCATAATGCCGTCACAATCTGTAGAACATTTATTTCCGCAACTATTGAGAGTGCGTATAACCTCTTCTTTGTTAGTTGGTGTTAAAAACATTGAATGTTCATTGTAATCAAGAACTGACTCCTGGTGGAATTCCAAGGTGGAGTTTCAATTTGTTTGGCTAGCTCTGGTCCAATGCTTGTAAAGTACTTATTAAACGTGTTAGGTATCGAAGGCCGGTCACTGATTATAATGCCATTGTTATCGAACTGTAGAGGATAATTACTGAATTCAAGTCGATATTTCCCCATGATTTTACGTAAACTCCCGGATAGGTTGCTCTGGTGTTCTTCGCATTTTTGAGACTATTCGTGAGCCAAGGGTTTTATGTTCACGCTTATTGTTATTACTATCTAGGCGAAGTGGTCAGTGTTAATTATACAGCATTGTGAAATCGTTAAGAACATCGTTGTATGCCTCATTAATATCTGTGTAATATTGTCAACACTTGTATGACGTTTGTATTGAGTCGGACAACTACGACTGCATCGGCTACCATCATACTTGCAAATAGCAAAAACGGGCAAATGATTGCTTGTGTCAGTAATGAGTAATCCACTCCTGATATCATTATCAATATCGTTGGTAAATATATTATCAATAAATGTTGCCGACACATTCGAGATTCTAGTAGGCTTAGTAATTACTGGGTACATACCAAGACTGAACATCAATTTGTTTGGTACCACCATGTGATTCATATTTCAATAAATCTGTGTTAAAATCACCGCAGTTAAATAAAGTTTTCTTAGTCATAACTTGGTTAAATAAACGGTCAATGTTGTCACTAAATAAAGACAAGTCAGACCCAGGTGCTCTATATACGCAAGCTATTACCACACGTCTACAGTTGGCTAACTTTAACTCAATCGCAACACATTCAAAACATCCTTGATAACTCTTGATTTACTCGATATACTAAAACAATCTAAATCATCTTTGACAAATAGTGCCACACCACATTGCGATAAGATGAATAAACTGGTAATTGAAACCAGGACGTCTGATCGGCTTCCGCCCATGTTTCAGAAATAGCAATACCGTCGAAATCAATGTTAAGTGAATCCAGAATAATTACGAATATTTTCAAAAATTGCATTCAAACTGCGCCGCGATTTAAAAAGAATAAAAAATATATTTCCACCATGAATACTATTTATGTCATCATCAAATTTTAGTTCCGAGTAATATTTACAATTTGCGGAGATGTAGTTATAAATATTATTCTCTGGATCAATATTGTTTTCGTGGTCATGGGCACTATATTCGGAGTATTCAAACAAACTGATCACATTTATCTAATACCTGGTTACGTAATTCATAGTCCGATTGCATCAATACCGTCGCATAATCCCGCAAAGGAGAGAGAGCGTCTAGCGTGTCCAAAGGCATTGCTAGTGTCGGTGAGCATTGTTCAGACCATCGCCAAATCAGCGAGAGTCTTCACTTTACGTTCTTGTCCGTCTTCGCACGTTATTGCACAAATAGGATTGCAGAAGACGTTGCGATTGCTTTGCTCTGTGAAAATAGTGCAAACTATACAATTTTACCCGATATACAGCTGTATATTTTCGCACACAACTCCACGAAAGCACCATATTCTATCGGACTTCGTGATTTTAGTAAGTGGGAGTGACTTTTTATGATTTAGCAGTTTTAATATCAAGGTGCACCTGTGTGAAACAAGCTGTGATTCAGCCATGCGTGAACTCAATAGCACGTCATGCATGACCGGAGATGTCAATGCCAATGGACATGTGGACTTAATTGCATTTTCGTTGCCCAGGACAAATTGACACAACCTGTGCGCGGTCAAGCGTAAACATTACAATACTTAAAATTCACTTGTATGCTGCCTAATCTAATAAAAGATTGTTGCTGTCTTCAACACCAACACCCGTGTCCGTGTGCCGTTAGCAATAAATACTGCCGTGTTAGAGTGTATATACAATTGGCAGCAACGGTCAGAAGTCGCCATTCGAAACGGTCACGCAAGAATCGCTCGCCTTAATGGGTATCTCCACAGAAACCTGGAGAGTCCGTATTGGGCTTTCCATGCGGGTGCGCTACAGCGAACAAATGGCCGCGGTGGCATAGCCTTGCGAAGGCGAACCATGCGAAATCAATCGTCGGGTGGATGGGGCCATGCGGCCCCCTCACCGCCCTGCTTTGCCTTCACGTCGGCCCGATGCTGGCGTCGCTGTTGCTCGCGGGGGGCATTGAGCCAAGCCCTGGTCCAGTCACTCCAGCAACAAACACCGCCAAACCGACGAATGACGTCATGGGGGTCACTTGGGGTGAAACAGCAATCCCAAACCCACGCCTTGAGCAAACATCTCACATATCCTACCTGGACTATAAGATATTAAAAGCAGGAGACATTCAGCTAAACCCGGGACCCACAGAGAATGGTTGCTATGTTTGCAGCAAGACAGTGGACTCACAACAAGGTCTACAATGTGACACTTGTGGTGTTTGGTTGCACCCCGGCTGTGTTAATACTAACCAACAGGAACTTCGTGCATTTGAAATGTATGATATCCCCTTTATGTGTCCAAGGTGTGAATGGGAGTAAAATGACAACAACGACATAAAAAAACATTGAATGTGATATATTTAGTGGCGGCGATAGATTCTCAAATATTGACGTGGGTGGAGATATACAAACAATACTAGACCCTCCCACAGTCGCTGGTCTATTTTTTGTTCATATTAATGTAAACGGAATTGATGTCGAAGGATGAAATGAGACATATTTGTTAACGAAAGCCTTTCGACTTTATTGAAACAAAACTGACAAATGATACGCCCAACAGCAAATTTAACATTGATGAATATGAATTATTCCGAGCTGATAGGAAGCAAGTGGGTAAAAACCCAGAAGGAGGTATATTATATTACAGACAACGTAAACTTTGAAGAAAAACCAGATTTGATAACACAAGATCTGGAAGGCATTTGTGGAATAGTCACATTCAAAAACAAACATAAGATTATCATTGCAAGCACATACAGAACTCGAAATGAAAAGGAGTTGATAACCAATGGTGATCTTAACTGTACTGTATTTCACATCAGTTAACTCAGCTTGTTAACAACCCCACCAGAGTAATATTCACAAGTCGTACCTTCATTGGTCTATCACAAACAGACTCATAGAAAAGTGGAAATGATAAATTTCAAAAACTTCTATAAAAACGTCTTTTGTAATGAATTAGACATGTGTGACTGGAGTTCTGTTGAGCAGTTTTGAGGACGTGGATGAGGCTTACAAGAGATTTAAGGCTCTCTTTGCACATGTATGTGACAAACACTGCCCTATTTGTTGCTAGACGAGTCAGGAAATAATTTCTTCCGTGGTTAACTAAGGAAATTAAAGATGATATTAAAATGAAACATTGTTTTGAAAAAAGCACATTCTAAAGGATCAGAAATAATCTGGCAAATGTATAGGCACTTCAGGAATGTCGTTTCGAATTCTCTCAAGACTGCAAAGCGGGATTACTACACTGGCCTAATCCTGGAAAATAAGAAGAAACCAACATTAATGTGGAAATGCCTAAAAGAACTCCTGCCAGGAAAATCCAAGTCCAGCCCCAAAGGTGTACTTGTTGAAGGTCAATTAATTACTTATCCAAAATGTAAGGCATTCAACAAGTATTTTACTTCCATTGGTCAAGAATTGGCAAGTACGCTTTCACCAGCTGCTTTATTCACTGCACCTAAATCACCCGAAATATCTTGCTTTTACTTTCCCTACTGTCACACCTGATTTTATTGAACAACAATTAAGGAATATGCCCGAAAATAAATATGTTGGTCTGGACAGACTGTCTGGCAGACTACTACGCGTAGCAGCACCAGTCATCACAGTCAGTTTCGGGGATGGCTATCTGTTTGATCCTTTGCCTGTCAATATTGGGATGCCCCAAGGGTCAATCTTAGGCACCCTGTTGTTTCTGCTATACCTAAGTGATCGGCCTACAGTCACCGAATCCTGCAATATAAACATGTTTGCAGAAGACACTGAAATTAATTCAGCTACAAAACCAGGGTGTTCGGCTAAATAATAATATAATATCAACAGTGATTTATGCAAAGTCAAAGAGTATTTTGATATTAACAAACTTAGTATTAATGTACAGAAATGTCAATTTATGCTAATTGGCACTCATTTAACAAGATTGCCACCCAGAGAATTAACTCTAGGTGGCAGGTGGACAAGGAAGCCCTTTGGCTTATCGAGAGTCCAACCCTTTTATCTATGTGTATCCGGCCCTTCTGAGATGTGTCGATTTTATTTTTAAACATATTCACGCTACTAGCACCCACACAATCAGCAGATAATCTGTTCCATTCATTTACAGTCCTGTGTGAAAATGAGAACTTTCTTATATATAATCTACACTGCTTCTTTGCTAATGTAACTTCATGTCCTCTAGTCCTTATATCTTTCTTAACTGATAAAAAAATATTTCTATCAATATTTTCATAACCATTCATTATTTTAAACACTTCTATCTGATCTCCTCTCAATCTCCTGATCTCTAGTGTTGTTAAACCACATTTTTTAGGCGAATTTCATAACTAAGATCCCTCAGTTTTTGTATCATTTCAGTCGCTCTCCTCGGTACTCTTTCTAGCACCTCTACGTCCTTCCTGCGATATGCCATCCACGCTTATATACAATATTCTAAATGAGGCCTCACTCATTTAGTACTCATCAGTCCATTGCCAAGATGGCTGATGTTAGAATTCATATTAACAATGATTCAGCCTCAACGTCAACCAAAACTAGATTACAGACACTACAGACAAGAGCTGCTAGACTCATATATTGGTCTAGTTCTAGGCAAAATAGAAACACTATGTTTAAAAAACCAGGCTGGTTATCACTACAGCAAAGAAGGGATTTTAATAAATGTCTTCTTATGTACAAGTATGTAAAATTAATGGTCTCGCACCGCAATATTTGTGTGATATGTTTACATCAAATAGTAATTCTTACAATACCAGAAATGCCTCTCAGTCGAAACCACCCAAAGCCAGAACTGCCTACTATCAACGCAATTTTAATGTGTCCGGTTTGAAAGTATGGAATAAACTACCAATTGTTATTCAAAACAGCCATTGTGTTCCAACCTTCAAAAAGACCCTACGCAAATATCTGAGTGCTACACCACCATTTTAAATGTACATTGTTTTTATTTGTTTCTTGTATGTTATGACTACTTTACCTTATTTATTTCATGCATTATATTTATTATTATTTATCTATTGTAATCTCTTTTAACTTGTATCCTTTGTACATATATAAATACGTGTTGTATGATTGATGTAAATGGTGTATGTTTGTATGAATCGAAAATTGTGAAAACTAAGTATGTCACTGAGTGGAAATAAAATTGTGAATAAATCAATCAATCAATCAATCTTCGCGTACATTGACGTAAACACAACAGTTATGTGTCCACGCGCGGTGGATCTTGTTATCGTGCTTCAGCTGTCTCGCTTGCCTGAACAGTTCGTTGTTCAACGTTGGTAGATGGTCGTTCAAAAAATGTCAGTCCCCTTCAACGTACCGCATTTCATCACAATCTCGATCTCCTTTTCAGCCAAATGAAATTATACGATGATCGGCCACATGCCGTCAGGCCGCGGTGGTAAGTCGTGGATCGCCGTGATGTCGTATGGCACGAGCGAGATGTTCAACTTTCGTTGGGCGAAATTGACGACGTTTTGCCCTCACCGTGGTGCTCTCACTGATGGTCGGCGTTTCATCTGCGTTGGTCGATGCGGAGCTGCGCGTTCTGTGCGTTGTTGACATAGCGGTTAATGCAAAACTGTGAATGTTAAGCCCGGTGACGATAATGTTATTTGAGTTCTGTTCCAGGTCATTCGCTTACGCTTCCAGTTTGAATATTCTTTCATCTTTTGATTTTATGATTTCGAGCAACTCGGCGATTCGTTTGTTTGTCGCAATGTTTCTTTCCTATATGTCGTCAAACGATTTGCAGAGAAAGTCGAGGGACCGACGAATTTCGGCCATATCTGAATCGGTATGTTTTGGCATGGTGTATTGTTAGTTCGTAGAAAGTAAGCTCATTTCATGTGTGCATCACCACCGTGTTGCTGATGTTGAGGCATAGTTCTCTCACGCAATGAGGCGGAGTGCGACGACCGCATGTACGGCTAACGCATACTATAACCTGTAGTTTCTACAGGACGTCAGGGCACTACGACAATGCGACTTCTTGGTCAGATGCACAGTTTTGACATGGTTCGTCATGCGTGACCGGCTTAGCCGACTATCTACACAGCTGTTGATTGATGTTCCCGCGGTTTGTCAATGGCAGGTGGACGATATAGCAAGTGGTAGTTTGTTCAATGTGTTTTACTCACAATGCGGAACGTATAAGATGCTGCAGCTTCAACATGGTAAACATTATACATTTGACTTTCCCATGGCACTACTTGATTTCAAGCAGAAGAGTGTGGGTAACAAACTAAGACGATTTCAAACGGAGAGACTTAAGACGGTTTCGAGCAGGTCGACGTACCACCACCACATTACAATACACTTCTGACTGCAACTAACTGTGTACCTATTGAGCATTATCAGTCAAACTGAAACATTGACACCTAAACAAGCTAACACATTTTCGCTTTTATCGGTTTGTAAAGCGCACCCGGACAACTTTACGGCCACCTAACTTTTAACAGGGTCGTTCTCGCTCGGTGTGTCTATGCATTACCAATTAGCCTGCTTGACAACCTATCCGCGAATCTCTTGCACACAGTAAGACATGAAAAATCAGGCAGTTCATATCGCGTCATCTACAAACGTTGTTGCGTCACACAGACAGAACATATCCAAAGAAGCATTTTTATTGTTGAAATCACAGCCCCGGACACTGCATTCTGCATATAACGCAGTTGAATCATGCCACATCGGTACTAGTACCCACAAACAACAACCATATTTAACAAGCTACTGTTTCCGACCTGTTGTTCACACGTATCACATCTTAAAGGTGTTCTGGCAGTGCGAATGTGAACACGCTTCTTTCCTGAACCAGTCTTTAAAAAAAGACTGAATCCCCAAATATGTCATATCTAAATCGTGTCTTAACATTGCACGTACGCATGCCTTACTTCAAATTGCCACTTATTGTGAACTGGAAGCTACACGTATCACGTCTGCTCAGGTTCATAATGATAACAGCCACGTGATTTCAAACCACTGTATGCAAACTGTGCCCCGTACATACGACAAATGTTTCTCCACGCTGTGGATACGGACATGCGTCTTCAGATTTCCATTTGAGGAGAACTGTGCACCACAGGTATGACATTTGTAGGGTTTCTCACCGAATGGATACGGCACCACGGGTATCACATTGGTAAGGTTTCTTCCCGGTATGGATACGGACATGCGTCTTCTGATTCCCACATCATGAGAATTGTGCTCCACAGGCCACAGGTATCCACCCATGTTAATCATTCCATTCACGGTAAACCACCTATATTACTACTTACGGACATGCGTCTTCTGATTCCCACATCGTGAGAATTGTGCTCCACAGGTATCACATTTCTAAAGTTTCTACCCGGTGTGGATACGGACATGCGTTTTCAAACTATAACTTTGTGAGAACTGTGCACCACAGGTATCACATTTGTATGGTTTCTCCCCCGACTGGATACGGACATGTCTCTTCAAATGACCACTGTCTGAGAACTGTGCACGACAGGTATCACATTTGTATGGTTTCTCCCCGGTGTGGATACGGAAATGCATCTTCAAAATACCACTTTGTGAGAATTGTGCACCACAGATAAGATATGTGTAGGGTTTCTCCCCCGTATGGATACGGACATGTTTTCAATTGCCAACTACATGAGAAATGTGCATCACAGATTTCGCAGTTGTAGGGTTTCTCCCCGGTGTGGATACGGACATGTCTCTTCAAATGACCACTACCTGAGAACTGTGCACCACAGGTATCACATTTGTATGGTTTCTCCCCGGTGTGGATACGGACATGTGTCTTTAAATAAGCACCCCTTGAGAACTGTGCACGTATCACATTTGAAGGGTTTCTATTCGGTGTGGATACGGACATGTGTCTTGAGGTAAGCACCCCTTGAGAACTGTGCCCCGCACGTATCACATTTTAAGGGTTTCTCTTCAGTGAGGATATGGACATGTCTCTTTAAACTATCACTGCATGTCAACTGTGCCCCACATGTGTCACATTTGTAGGGTTTCTGCCTAGTGCGGATAAGAACAACAGATTTCAGATTAGCACATTTTGAAAATTGTGACCCACAGGTATCACATTTGACGGGTTTTCCCCAGTTTTGTTACGGATATATACATTCAACTTATCATTTTGTGATAATTGTCCCCCACAAGTGTCACATTTGAATCTTTTCTTGATTGTACCCATGTGCACATTCAGAGACATAATTAAAGGTGCTCAATCAGTTCGTTTGCCCATCGCCAATACGGTTCTTTTATGTCCATATGTGTAATGTGTGAATAGTTTAACTAGTGCGCACAGTCGGTTTAATAAAAAAAAATGCGTACGGGTTTTTTATCGTCAAAAAAAAAAGATTTGTCGTTACAGCGGGTATCGCTGGCGAAAGCCAATTGCGCTGTCTGCTTACTGCGCCACTTCGGTCATGTGCTTTACGCGAGATCGGCATCCCAGGCATTCGAAAACAATAACAACACACACGTGCTTTAGCGTATCAAGATGAAGATTATAATTCCAAAGATGAAGATTATAATTCCAAAGTGGTTGTACGTCTACACTCGACTCGAGCCTGTCGAGGCTGACTTTTTAGACATTAAGTTCTAACTCAAAAGTCTAAGTCTAAGAGAGTCACCATATCAGCCAGAGATTCAGTCAGAGTGACAACGAGCATGATATTTGATATGTATTGTATTTGGTTACGCAGGATGTTGTTAATAAGCTGTTATTCCGACAATACATATTGAGAGTAGATGACGTGAGGGTGCGAAACGAGAAGTAACATTGCTTTGGCAGCAGGCCGCTGTTGTCGTTGATCGTGCAAGTAACCTAGTGAGGGAGCATCCGTAATTTCATGCAACAGAACGTCAAACACGGGAGTATTATGTTGGTGATCGTAATTATTAATACATTTTTGTGACTCATATTTTTGATACTATTACTGCAGAATATTATTGATTTGCATTGTATTTTATCCAAAATAATTTAGAATTTTATATGACATGCATGATGGTGATGATTTTATTCAATATAAAAATGTAAACGTGTAAATACATAAAATATCAATACACCTAGAGTACACCATATATAAGGATTACACAAGAAAATGCACGCACTTGTCTCCATTGTGGTCCTTGATGCCTGGCTATAGTGTATGTAATGCATTAATTGGTATCTTGTGATACCTTTCAACTGACATATGCCGGCTATTCTAATGTATTTACCAATATATGTATATATTCTCACCACAGCAATATATGAATACATAATAATATATGTAACTTCAATTATGATATTGCTAGAGACCACACTGCAACCCATGAATGAGAATGAGAGGTGGCAGAGGAGGGGCTAGAGGCGGTCACCCAGGCCAGGCAGACACAGGGAGGATGCATAGTCTGCGGCAGGCCCACATTTGATCAATCCAGGTAATTTCAAATGTATAACATTCAACCACGTATAAGTTATCAACAAATTTTAATGTGCACATTTAAGTATACATTTGTTTTCATACACATTTTAATAATAACATCTTGGGCATGGAAAACTAGATTGACTTCTGCACTTGTATATTATACCCACAAGTGTATCAACACAGACATATTAATACACCTTTAAGCAGTATTTAGCATATGGCGATGACTCTGAAATAAGTTTATAAAATAAATTAGTCATTCTTGAAGAAGGTAGACATACGTATTATGAACCTTTGTATACTTGACGAGGAAAACATATTGTTAGCATCACAATAACACCTCATTCTGTCATTTCCAACATTCACCTTGACCATTCAACCTCAGGCTTAAAATGTCAAACATGAATATGTATAGTAGTTACACATGGCAGACACTGACATGAATTTGTGTACTGAAAACAAAACAAAACATATAAATGCACTTTACTAATGCTTTAGTGATTAGCAGAATTCAAATCAGTCTATAATATTGACTAAGATCAGGCGTCACTGTAATGAAATTGAACAATTTTAAATTCATGTAATGACAATGAACACCTAGTAAAGAAAAATAGTTAAAAAAATTCACCGTTTTGAAAAAATTGCATATTCCACTAATGTCTGCATGCTGTATCAAGTCACCCTTCCCTGGAACAACCCTGGTAAACACTGACTGTTCCTAAGATATCAACATGTATAGATGCAGCTGTAGTAGAACATTTCTTGCTACTTTTTTTCTTGTGAAATGCTGCAGGTCATACATGAAACATTATTATATACTGATTATGACAAAGAACACTCCATAATTATTTACTCCCAACACTACTATGATGCCTGTTTTTGTTTACTGAATATATGCTTTTTTACAGGAGATTGAACTACTTTGCTTAGTACCACTAGCTCTCCAAGTTAATATGACATACTGGGCAGTTGTATTTGTCCAACGATCTCGGACAAGATTCTGCAGCCATGCAACATGCTGCATATTAACAGTTTGTCATATGAATGTCCACTGAGTGATCCCAATTGTGACAGATTCCCCAGTGCCAATGGGGTGTACACTGGCTTCCAGGTCAGTCAGTTAGCTTGACTGACTGGAAACCAATGTAGAATGCCGGTTGCTCGACATAGGAATGTGGTGACGCCTGACTAGCTCTGCAGTTGGTGATGGAACGGTGGGTGCCAGGGTCTGCAGATATGGCAACAACTTTCAATGCTGTCAGACAGGTTCAGTGTCAAGCATTCTTCGGTGAACTGCATCTGTTTAAATATCGATGACACCACTGTATGTTTTCGCTGTCTTTGATGGTACTGCATACCAGCTTCCTGACTTTTTGCTGTACGTCTGCATCTACCTATACCGGAGACAAAGTGACAATTAGGATGGCTCTGACATGTATAATATTTTTATATGTAACGACACATTGATCAAAAGTCAATAATACAAGGTATTTGTATTCAATTCAACTATAACTTTTAGCAGTGTCCATGAAAAAATACATTAATTATCCAGAATTGTTACAGTAGTAGGGTTTCATTGTCTTTGTGTTGCTGATAGTCAGTGGCAGCCAGCTGAGTTCTTGCAATATACACCAGACGCAAGTTTGTGAGGAAGTAATGGTATTGAAAGCCTTTTCACATTTTTCAACAATCTGTTGATACACTGACAGCAGCATGTTACTTGTTTAAATTCTCTATGTATCACGAGGACCGTTATATATTTTTCATGCCATGTATAATTTTTCTAAATTATTCTTTTTTATCCGTTTCATATTTTCACAAATAATTTACATTAATTTTCATTTGGCATGATAACTAAACAACACTTGAGTAAGTTTAGTTCTGATATGGTGTAGTATCCAGTCCTCAGGATTACTCAAACCGCTTTAAACTTTACTCCTTGGCAGACCTGTTAAATCGAAAACACCATCTTGACTTATGTTGGAAGAATTCAGCCACACTGAAATTAATATGCGAAGATTATTCATACAAAAATATCCACGGTCTGTTGCCGGTATTCTTCATACAGCTGAGCAAACTGGAGCAATGTAGCGATTGTACATGTAATTCTCAGTCACATGGCAATGACCCTGTCTAGTCTAGTCACTATTTTTGCGAGTTGTAAACATACCAAGCATTGCACAAACTACAACAGTTTTGAATTTTATATCCTATTGATGTTTTTCATACAAAAATCATAATAATTAGTGATTTTTATTTGATATGTACATATTAAATTTGTTCAACTAAACATCTTCCTAAGTAATTTGTTCTCATTGGTTTACATATTTATGGGCATCAACTATTAAAATTTGTTAAATACACACTAATTTTGTGAGTTCTAAACATACAACTAGCATTTGATATCACATGTACTAGTGTTGTTTTTTTTAAACAAAGAATTGTGATAAAAGTAACTGTTTGTTTTGTTATATGTACCTGACATTTTTTCAACCTCTTCCTAATTTTTGTTTCTATTGTTGCTTTGCATTTGATGTGTATGTGATCTAAAAATTATTACATTATACACATCAAGTGCAATGATTGTACCTGTAGTTGTATTGTGCTTTTCATAATTTTGTAGTCATGATCTCATCAAATAGTTTCAATAACATGTTTTTAATTTACATAGTGTTTACTTTAATTCACATACATTTCTAACAACAATATGCAATTTAACGAGGACACCCATTACTGCAAAATCCTCATGCAGACAAACAAAACTATCACATACAGGGGTGGATCCAGAAATCGAGCCTGGGGGCAAAAAAACCTCCACTGGCGGCTGAACCAAATGGTGTAGTCTAAATTTTGTCGCTACCAAGCTGCCATAAGTATAATTTCAGCCGCTCGGTTGGAGTGGTGATATCGGAAAACGGGGGGGGGGGGGGGGGGAGTTGCTATTGAAACATTTTCGCCACTGCATAGGCATGATTACTATGAAAGTACAATTCTCACTGAGGCTTGGCTATATTGTTTCACGTGTATTTACTTGCACTGTATAATATACGAATTTATTACATTAAGTTCCAAAAGTGAACTGCAAATGAAATATACAGCGTAATTGAAAGTTTCACAAAAGCCCTATCAACCAAAGATGATGTACTCACATAACATTGGTCAGAATAAAACATAATTGTTAAAACCAATCACATATGTTTGCATATCTTCCAATTATTATGCTATATATATATATATCACGTTTGCAAAGCAGCATAAATTAATACTTACGTTTGTTCTAACTGTCCCGAGCTGCATCCAGCCTCAGGAAGTGACTGGACACCTGAGCTGCCTTTGCTACGACCACTGACGCTCGATAGAGCCACCACAGATCTTGTCATATGTGATGGCTACAGTGGTGTTGAGGTAGTTCACACCTTTGTGTTGAAGCTGTCAAACAAAGTCATGAATTGGAATATGGAATGAGTCAGATTATTTGTGAAAATGAACATGGTTTTACAGGACTAATACCTGTTAATATATATATATATATATATATATATATATATATATATATATATATATATATATATATATATATATATAATAGCATATAATATTATAGATGTGTGTGTGTGGTATGTAACTTGTAAACTTTTTTAATTTCATTAACTGGTAAAAATATGTTGCACGGTCTTTTGCCCAATGGTCATTTGCTCAGCACTCGAGTGAAAAGTTCATTTGCCCAGTTGTAAAAAAAATTATAATGATAAGAGAGTGGCAAAGTTATTATTGTATATATATAGTAAAAGTGTAGTACATAACAAACAAATGGACAATTTAAAAGTGTCAACTTATTAACTAAGTACAGGTAGAACATAGATGGGCTGGAAAGAAGGTTACAGGAAATAAAGTCACAAAGTAATTTTATTCGAAAAATATATAAATAAAAAGTTTTGCAATTTTTCACTGATAGTTCAACAAAGCAAAGCTTGAGGAATTCAATAGTAAACCATGCAAAATACCCAATGCCTAGTTGTGATCTCAATGTGTCATTCACCTAACACTGCTAATTAATGAGGAGGACATTTGGCTGGTAGTGGTTGAACCCCTGGCAGTGTCCACAAAGTTCTACTGTTTACTCAGAGAGTGGATTACCACTGTAAGTCTTTAGAAGAAGATTCCAGCAGTTAGTCATGTCTCTTATGAGAGCAACGAAGGCATTTTGTTATGGATTTCCTGGCTTGATTTTACAAACAAAAATGATAATGGCCTTTCAACTACTTGCAACTGTGGTTATTAACTAGAGGTTTCTGACTGGGAAAGTATGTTCCAAGAAGCGAAGCCTCTGTGGCTTCAGTGTCATCAACGTGCAAACAATTTGTAAACTGTCCTGTCAGAAACATAGCTGTCAACCCTGACTGTTTTTGAATTGAATCACGCAACTGTTGCAAAGTAAGATGAAGTTAATTAAATGAAACGGAAATTAAATTTACAACATTTTTCTACAAAATGTATGAATGTAGAAGTATAAATGACAAAATGCATGTTATCGATAAATTGTAGTGTTTTAGATGTGCTTTTTTTCTTGAAAGACCAAACTAAAAACAGAACCAACAGGATTTGTATATTAACAAAACATGGGCTGCAATTCTTTGTATCGTAACGGTAATTCTCTGCTCTCTCACATAAATCAGTCGCAAGCTATCGATACATGTTATTGTGATGGACATTTTCACAGTATTGAGGGGTGGTAGTTTTCTTAACATAATAAGCAACATTATTATATTCATATGAATCAATATGCGTGGCTGAGGCTCACTACTCTGAAATTACTAACCTGTCTAGAAGAAGTTTTGCGAACACAGCGTCTGTTCTTAGACTAGTCTTACTCCAGCTGTTTCTTTTGTGACTTGTCAGTTGTCTTGTGTCGTTCCACAAATCCATACTGGTTTTTCCCAAATAAACCTTCTGGCGCGAATATTGTCATTGTCTGCATAATTTGGCCCTTTTCGCTGCGTTGGTGGCATATGTCCGAGGATGTCCAATCGCCGGCGTAAATGCCATAAAATAAGAACGTGTTGCATAAACACTTGCGAACACTACTATCAACAAAAACGGCTTGATCGAGGCATCAATCTTGAGGATCAGAGGTCAGTCTCGCCCAAATTCGCGAACACGATACTATGACATGAAGTTTCCACTTCCAGGTGCATGTCCATGTTCAAGTAAGTGTTGGTAGTTCCGACTCATTCGACTCGAAACCAAATTCGAAATAGTTCGCAGTTTATTTATTAATTTCAACAAAACGAAGTAGCACAAATGCACCAACGAACTAGGATGTTATAGGGGATACTTGATAGCTTTGCTTTTTCTGGAAATTAGTCAGAAAAGCCAGGAGGATAACAATCGAATTGATATTGCAGGTTTAAACTTCTTTTTATTTCTAAATTTTCCCACAAACGCACATATTATTTTGTATCGTGCTGTGGTCCTCAAAGCACTATTGTTACAAACACATAAACGTGTTTTCACTAGTGTACATCACATCTCAAGAGTTTCTCACTAGTCGTAGTGTAAACCAAGGTAGCACATTATACTTTAAAAATAACATGTTAAATTATATTATACGGGTGTCGCATTTAAATATGTCTCCATGTGCAGCTTTAAAGCTTTGCTCGGAGAAGAATGTCTTCCACGTGTGTCACACAGAGCTCCCTCAACTGTCTGAGAAAGAAAACGAACCTTTACATTTGCTGCACAACTGTCACACTTGAATGGGTCCCCGTCACAGGGAGTTGATGTATGCATAAACGCTGTTTTCTCTTCTTCCTGAAGTCGAAGATGTTGACATTCTGTGACGTGGCTCGATATCCTATGTTCTTGCACCCAACGGGACAGTTGTTGTTGTCAATGGGCGAGTCCTTTCAGCTTTGTTAGTTCATTGTTGACAGTTATGTCACAAACATGTGTGAGTCCTGAAAACAAATTAAGTGACACTATCACACGTCGTTTGAAAGAGCATAAACAGTAGAGTGCAACGAGCGTTGTGGAAGACTGGGACAGGTGTATTTTGGATAAACAGAAAAGATGAAATATCTATTTGTGCCAAATACAAAATACTGAATAATCGTAGTAAAAACAGCACGATATATTTACATTCGAATCGACAAAACAAAAGAATATAAGGGATGTAATATAAGATACGGGTGACTAAGACTAATTATAGTCGCTGTCGTAGGAGCCACCCTGAAAGGCAATGTCATTTATTATTTGATTTATACACTGTATAAAATAACACAATCCCTAGTACAATTGGTGCATTACTACAAGATAAATGTATATGATATAATAACCATATATTACACTTACTAAATACACAAACATACAAACAGTCGGTTTTTAAATAAAGTAATTTATAACAAAGGATGTGTACAGTCAATCAATCAGGTCCCTATTGCATATATAACTGTTTTGGATTGTACACTGCTCTAAGTATTCAGATAGTAAAGCTTGGAGTATGTTACGAAGCCATATCAACTGTGAGTGGCGATCTTGTCCTTTATTAAATCTGGAGCATTAGTTATGGTATGTGGCAAACTATACCTGAGGCTTCGTTTGACAAATTCCTGGTGTTCCCTGATTGTATGGATTTTATGTTTACCACGTTTGTAAAAGTTGTGAACACTATTGTTTTGAACAAATGGCAAGTTTTGCATGTATACTGGTAGTTTATTGTGTGAATATTTATGGAATAGTTTTAGTCCATGCAATTTTAGAAGATGTCGTGCTATTAGTAATTTACGACATTTAAACAGTGGATCGTTGTGAGCGCTACATTTACATAAACTTACGATGACATTGCCAGTTTAATTGTTCTTTAAAGCTGAGAACTAGGAAATTGAACTCATCTACTCTATTTGTTTTGCAGATATACTGGTAGTTTATTTATTGTGTGAATATTTATGGAATAGTTTTAGTTGATGCCATTTTAGAAGATGTTCTACTTTTAGTAATTTAAGACTTTTAAACAATGGATCGGTGTGAGCGTTATAGTTAATTAAATTTATTATTCGAACAGCTTTCTTTTGAATTTTTTTTTAAATTCTATCACATCTATAGCCTGAGGTCGTTAAACCAAAAGTTACATGTGACAATATCGTCATCTTTATACTCAGAGGTAAGAATAATTTAAGTTTATTTAGAATACCTGTAGTCCTCCAGCATCTATTTGAGATCGTGTTGATATGACTTTGCCAGTTTAATTATTCATTATAGCTTAGCACTAGGAAATTGAATTCATTTACTCAATCATTGTTTGTGATATATATTTGTAGATTTGATGGGTTTATCATCTTATTATTATTTCTTCTACCTGCTGAGAAAATCATATACTTTGATTCATTTTCATTTAGGGGTAACTTGTTTAATCTAAGCCACTCATTAATTTTAACCAGTACTGATTTATTTCACGAAGTACTCGTTACTCGTACTTTTACTAGTATATATTAAAGTACACGTACTCTTTACTCCTTAAAAATATGAGTATTTACGAGTATTTTGGGAGTACCCTGGGAATACTTTGTACGTATTTTATCATAACATCATATATTATGATCTTCAGTACAAATGTCTCATATTTTGCTCTGATGTCATGATATCCTCATTGTATAAGAGCTCTGGGTTGTCATGAACCCTGTTTACTGACTGGTTCAGATCACTTGAATAAGACTGGGAGACAGGACTGACCATCACATCAATGACATGTAGTGGCACTTAAATGTCAAACAAACCCACAACAGCTTCAAACAGTCTACACACTATGTAGGCCTGACCAGCTGGTGTTGTCTCATCCAGTCAGAAACTGGCTTCCTTTTAAAGATCTGCCACATCTCTTGAAAGGCTGTTTACAATCACATTGTCAACAGGCTCAAGGCTGCATGAGTGAATGAAATGGGGTTAGGAGGAATGGGGACCCAGGTGCATTGCTCAGGTGTAGTTCAGTCCAGTGGCTATATTTCTACCAGTCCAAATTTGTTTTGGTGTCACAAAATTTGGCAGAATGTGTGACTGCGCAACAGGAGCAGTTGGACACACGATTAACAAACATTATATTAAGTACATGTGCTAGAGTACTTTCAAAAGTAATCATATGAGTACTTTCAAAAGTACCTATACTCGTTACTCGAGTACTCTCTCAGGTGAAGTACTCATTACTCGTACATATCACAGTACTCGTACTCGTAACTTGAGTGCTTTAGTCGAGTACTCGCCCCTATCCTGGGTTGATTAGGAATTCTACATTTTAACTGTTGTAATATCGTACAAAAGAATCTAGAGTACTTGAGAGGGTCGAGTCACCAGCATACATAACAAAGTTGAATTTTGGACTAAGTGGGGCAATGTCATTAATGTAGATTAAGAATAACAAAGGGCCTAGAATTGGTCCTTGAGGTATGTCTGTTAAGACACTAGGCATTTCAGATTGGGTTTCTTCAATGTCTACGCATTGTTTTTAAATAATTTTTGAATATATCTAGGGCTACTCCTTTTATGCCATAAAATTATAACTTATCTGTTAATATTGAATAGTCCAGGGTATCAAATACCTTAGAACAGTTGAGGTAAGTATGTATAGGTAATTCCTTACTAACCATACTTGTTAATATCCATCAATTAATTCGAGAGCTGCAAATTCAGTTGAGTGACCCTTTCTAAACTTAAGAACATTGTTATGTTGTCCATTAAGGTAATGTCTGAACGTTTTACTGGTACCGTGTTGTATTTGATTAGCTAAAATTGGGTTAATATTGATAAAATATAAATTAAATATGTTTGCAATTGATGAATTAAAATGTTTGCAATTGAGAGGGTGGAGCGGACTGCAATAAGTTGCCTTTATCCCAATATGTTTAGGCAGAATCGAAGTACTAGTATAGTTTTTAAATTATTATAATTACATATTTATAAGTAAAAATAAACAAATAATAGAGGTTATACAGAATAATCCAAATCCCTGTTGTGCATACTAATTTTATAACACTATTAAAACGTTCTCATGTATTCCTCGCACTTTTAATAATGACATTTGTTGCCCTCATTCCTGGATTTGTTTAATGAATCAGTTTGGTGAAGAAAGTCTTTCGTAAGATAAGCAAGAATCCGAAAATTTTGTGTTCTAGCTCCAGTTACGGCCGTTTGAAATTTGGGACTTTCGTGATGGCTTCTAAAAATAAATAAATTATTCACATTTCACAGGTTAATATCTCTCGAACTATTTAACCAGTATCAATGAAACTTTGTGGAATTGTTCTCTATAACGTATAGATCACATGAATATAATTAAAAAAGTGTGCAACAAGTTTATAAATATAATGATTTATTCAATAAATAACTCGCGAGAGGGTTTTCAGACCTTGATTGTGAGCAAAATACACATACCTCAGAAACTAGTTGTATATAATTAGTATATGCAAGTGTGCAAATCAGAGTAATATTGCAAGTCTGGTTGTCTTAATTATGAATATGTACATATGCAAAGATGGTACATTTTTATATTTCTTTAAAATTTACCAACTTCTGACCCAAAAAAGTAAACGAGGCGTAGCATGAATTGTCACAAAACTTTTTCTAGGTGTAAGCTTGTCCCTATAACATAAATAACTAATAACTCTCAATATCCTTACGTGCTTCCTTCACAACAAAAATTTGATATTTCTGCTTGCCCCAAAATATTTCAATAAATCTTTCAAGATTCACAAGAGGGTTTTCAGGCATTAATTGTGAGCTAAATATACATGCCTTAATTAACTACTGTAAATGTTTGATATCTATTCATACCAGTGTGTATTATCAGAGCAATATGACATGTCTGACTGTTTAATTATAAATCTACACACACTCAAAGTTGCTATATTATTATAAAAAGTCAATGTGGGTTAGAAAATATTGTTATTAAACTTTTTTACTTTGCACTAATCAGCCCTATAACACAAATAACTTGGTGCACACTAACCACACACTGTATTTATGTTCTAATTATATTGATGTGATCTATATATTTTAGAGAACAACTCCACAAAGTTTCATTGACACAGGTTAAATAGTGCAAGAGACATTAACCTGTGAAACGTGAATAATTGTATTCATTTTTAACAAGCTGTCACAAAATGTCTAAGTCCCAAATTTCAAATTGCCTTAACTCAACTACTGAAACTAGAACACTAAATTTGTTTATTCTTGCTTATGTTTCAAAAGGCTTTCACCATGCTGGTTCAAATTCAAGAGATGAGTGTCGCACCCATTGGTTCTGTTCACACGGAATGACCCTATATAAATACAACATATATTTATTTACTAACAATTTTAGAATAATGACAATGGTATCATAGAAAATTATGAAAGTTGTTTCGGGCTTTAGTATAAATTATATTTGGATTAACTAATATTAGACAGAGTTGTAGAAAGACTTGTATCATTGCCATGCATTAAATATTATAAAACTGAACAGGTCACAGTATTCTGCTTGATCATAGACATTGCTGCACAAAATAATTATAAATTTGATTTATAATGACTTGTATAACTTTTGATAGTACTAATTAAAACAACTGTATATATTTTGTTAAAATATCATATGACATGTTTACATGTTATTGCCATTTTAAAGTAGGTTGAGATTACTCGGGTATTTATTATTAAGATTTTATAATATTTGTTTGTGTGTAAGCAATGAAAATTGACATCCAAGTCTTTGATATATATACACCATTAGTCAGATATATATAAGTCACTACTCAAATGCTGGGGCATTTGAGTATGTAATCATCACCACAGGAAAGAAATAATGTCAATGTTCCTGAGAAGCCTGTTGCGAGTGGCATCTTCCCAAACAATGAGGCTATTAAAACCTGCCATAATGAATTTTGTAAATATCCTCATTTTACCAAGTGTGTATTTGTTGTTAAAAAATAAGAGCTTCACTCAAAACAACTACTGTATTGATTGTAACAATTTGTCTGAATCAAATCAATGAAATAAAACTTAAAAGTCTGGCGCAGGACCAGGGCCTAGCCCCTAGTCAGTGTTTCAGAATTTTACCCAGGCCAGACAGTTTTTTCTAATTTTTTCAAAACGTCATATTCATTATAATTATGTTTTACTGTACTTAAGTACGATGGTACAACTAAAACACATAAGTATTACTTACCAGCCAAACACGCCGCCGCGCATGTGTGTGTGTGCCACTGCCACTGGATCTCAGGATGAATCACCCATTTATCGCTCACACTAAAAGAATAGTAACGCCAACAACTCACTCAACTAACATATTCGAGTATTATGATGGGTTGCCATGTAAAGATTAATGACAGTATTATACCTTTTGTACACTGACCAACACTACTTCTCAATTATACGTGTTAGCCCAAGAACGATCTCTGCGATTGTGAAATTGACGAATACAAAATGTGTGTGCATAGCCTCCATCATCTACGCACCGTGGCGCCACCATTTGTCTCCATTAATATAGCCAAGCTCCGTAAGGTAGAGCCACCGCTGGGCGATATACTAACCACAAGGTTTCATTTTCCCCGTCATGTAACTCGAGGCAGAGCGAATGTGTGCGTGGAATCTGAGTAGTTCATAGGTTTTTTTATTATAGATTTTCAGCTGTACGATTGCTGGTTTCCCAACGTATAAGATTTAATATTTTCAATAAAAAATGTGTACACTCGTTGCATATTTGATTGGCATTATCTGCTTTGGTGTACGTACCTAAGATGTACCTGGTGTTCAGTGTTACGGTACTCGTATAATGTTGTCATGTTAAGATGTACCTGGTGTTCAGTCTTACGGTACTTGTATAATGCATTATTAAATAATTAGTTAGTTTATTATGAAGATGTTTTTTGTTTTTTCACGAATCATAGTTTTCATTGCATATATGACATGAATAAGGAACACAAGTAATGTGTTGCTTCGTTCCATTTGTTACGTAATGTATACATGTTTCATATTACTGCTACATCTGTGATATACTTAACATTATGTATCAATAAAGATTATTATTATTATTATATCGCACAGGTGGATCCAGTGAGCTTGAGGGGCATAACATGTGTCCCATATACATTTTGAATTTAGCGTGTTCCTAGACCTTTTTTTTAATGTGCCCCCGATAGTGCCCCCTAAACCTTTGGAATGTGTTCCCCGTTTAGGTTAGAAAAATCTGAAGTTACGGCGGCGCGGCGGTGAACAAAATAGTACCCCATATATATATGTCAAGATTTTGCATATTTATGTGGTAATTAAATCAGGTGTTCGAAAGGTAAAACGTGATGTCCTCGTAATACGTAACCTAACACGCCTATATATATCCTCTTAAAATAGCATAGCAAGACGAATATCATTTGACGATTCAACACTATCATGACTAGGGCCTATCGATGAACAAACAACGACCCGCGAGCACGTCATGGTGTTTAAATACAATAAATCATGTAGTTTATTTTGTAACATTTGTTCAATATTACTGTCACGACCGACAATTAACTACCAGGGCATGATATTGAAGCTATTTGGGAGCTCGTTTTTATTGTTACCCCGAAAACTCTAAAAGACTTACTCTTCTGACAGCACCTAAGTTGGTATATGTTGAACATTATCAGTCAAACATTGACAGCTGAACAAACTAACACATATTCGTTTAATTCGTTACGTAAAGCGCAACCGGACACCCCACCACCGTGTAACGCTTCTTCACGTCGACCCGTAGATCTACACCCTAACCACCGAAGAGTGGAGTATGGTATATTATGGTCGTTCTATATCCAAATAATGGACTACCGGGAACAAATTGTTACCTGAGCATATATAGGGTCACTCAAAGCGCATTGTTATGCTCTTTAATCCTCCTTGGGGGAAAAAATTATAGTCGTTTCAGTGAAGAACCCCTTTTCAGTTAATATGATATGTTCCTAGATGCACTGTCAAATTTCTTTAATATTGTCATGTCAAAGTTCTGTAAGCCTGTTTAGCGGATATATTGTATCAAATGTATTATGTTTCTGAATTTTCATACCATGGTGAGCTTTTGGTGGCCCCTTCGTGAGCGACCAAAATTGGTCTTAATAGGGGTCTCCCGTCCCTTTGACACCACTTTTTCATTCACATTAATGTATTGAATAGTTTATTTCGTGATTTTTTTTCTGTTGTAGTGGAAATAAGGTAATATATTGTTTGCATATGATTAATGTATATTTATTATCGATCAGTATTGTGTCACTGGGACAAATAAACATTTCTTTCCTTCATGCTTTCCTTCCTTCCTTCCTTCCTTCCTTCCTTCCTTCCTCCCTCCCTCTCTTCCTTCCTTCATTCTGTCCTTCCTTCTCGGCATCATCGGCAGCTTGATGACAGGTTCAGGCATGTCGGACTTGCTTGAAACGGTGTTTACGGTGTGAATGCTGTGACACGCTTGACGACGGGGAAGGCTTTTTCAAGAGCTCTAAGAGGACACTTTTTATTTAAAGCAGCACTCGTGGCCAGACTCAAAGAAGCGGGGCATTCGAGGAAATCAGGTCAGTGTGGCGACGGTAATCCTGTCGTGGTGCTGCACAGGACAACCGTTGCACTGAGTGACGAAGGTAAGGGAGACTTCACTTGAGAGGATAAAAGTGAGGAAGTTTCCAATGATGCTGACTCGTAATGTCACGAGGAGTTTGATATAATTTTGGATGAGTTTGACTGCGATTTACAAGAGTCCACCAAGAGATTGAGACTGAAGTAGAAGAGCTTCGTTTGTACTACGAATTTAACAGCTTAGAAATCACGAATTCGGTGTTGAGAGTATTGGCGAGTCACCTGTTCTCATGAAGCAGAAAAACATCTTGGAAGACATCAAGTGTGAACAAAAGAAGAGCTAAAGAACGGCATATACAATTGTAGCTGATATACATGGAGTACACCGACACTTTAAAGCTGCTCGTTCGTGCAGAGAGGATAGGCAGCTGTAATATGCATATAATTGCAGTTCTTCGTATGCTGAACTTATTTGCTACCTGTGGCCACTTCTACTGTGCCAAAAGTGGTCGCATGTATCTCCAGTGTATGTTAGCTACGCCTGGTTGTATGCAAAATTGTCAGAGCATGGGTACCATACGTAGCGTCGCAGCGATCGTTACTGGGCCGGCTTGTGGATAGATCTCACACTTGAGCAAGTAACGATGCGATCTGTAAAGAGCGAAGGTTGGTTAACTGGAGGAGGAGGGATCGCAGAGACGGTGCGATTGCTATGGGTGTACAGTATGCATAAGTGTGCCGAGGAGCACGAGGCCATGACCGATGTCACAGGACTTGTCCACATAACCAATTAGCTGCACGTGGAGCTGGGGAGCGCCCGCTGTAATCGAGATTTTGAGGATTTGAAAATAATCTTCAACTGGCTTGCTCAGCATGATACGTTTGATGTTGATAGGCACGAATTGAGATAGCAGTCATCAGGGATAACTGCTACCGATAGTGACAGTGTCAATTGTAACGATATCGAAGAAGTTGGTTTATCGCTACAAGAGAAACTTGATAACATCAAGGTTCACGAAGCATCGATGAAACGCAGTGAGACAGTCCACACTTTGATTAATTTAATAAAAGGAATCAAGATCGATCAGCAAATGGTGTATGTTGATCCACTTATTATGTTTTCAAGACTGGTCCATCTAGAACGATGCGAAGACACAGCAACCTACTTTCAGTACGAGCTTATTCCGTCCCCGACATATCTGTTCAAATACTTTGCTATGTGTAAGCCGAATAAGGCAATTTTGGCAAACAGATTGACTATCGTACGAGATGTGTTGCTCCTCTAAGTGGCTGCATTGCACCATAGCAAGCTCTTATATTTAGCATTTTACCAGTTTTTTATATTTCAATACAGCATTGCTCTTTTTAAAATTGTTTTATGAAGGTATCAAATCGACGATGGACTATGCTGTTTTGGAAAGTGTTTTTCGTGACTCTTTAATATTTTAGTAATTTATACCTTTACAGTTAACTGCGCAGTGAACTGCACCTGTGCCACATCATTGCTACTGATCGACCAGGCGTGAGGGCAACAACAGGACCACTGCACAGCCATTCTTCACAGCATGTTCGCGTACACTCTAACTGACCCTGACGTGCGATTGCGACCAGATTTCATCTTACACTAGACCACTTGGACGCTTGAAAAATCGGCAGACCCGCAGGAGCTGTAGGGCAGGGAGGTCAACGTAAAGACCAACTACTGTGCTAATTAACCATTGCCCCCCCTCCATCGTTTACCACGAGACGTAACACCTGCATGCAGAATCTGATTCGAGTTACGTTTGACAGCCCAACTAATGCTATGATTGGGCTGTTGAACATTAGATCTCTTCTTAACAAAGCAGACTTTGTCACAGACTACATATGTAAATCATTCTCCGCCTGACAGAGACGTCGTTGTGCAATAATGATGAGACTTTCACTTCAGCGATGACCCCTGACGGTTACAATTTTGAACACCTCCCGCGGAGCAATCGACGGGTGGGAGAGTTGGTGTCTTTTGTAAGACCTCCTTCCACCTTTCTCTACCAAGACCATGGCCAGCGGAATCTTTCGAATGCCTTGAAGTGGTGCTATGCGGGTCGAGAGTTGCTGCAACGGCACGCATCTTTGTAATTTACCGACCACCATCGTCTGGTCGCAAGTCGAAGTCCTTTTGCCAATTCCTCGTAGAATTCGGCGAAATTCTTGAATACGTTTCGCTTCGAAACACCGGAATCGTTATACTCGGTGACTTCAATGTTCGCTATGGGATCGATGACGGTGAATGGCTTTATTGTGACAGACGTGTCGGTGGAGTCCTTGCTCACAGACAACCACATCATCATGTGTAAGTTGGTTTCATCTAAGCCACTTCTAGTGCTTAAGGAAGTGATTTATCGTAAATACGCTGCAATCAACATGCAGCAGTTTCCGTGCGACTTACGCGCTTTCCCACTGATTAAAAACCCCGCCGCCATCATTGAGAGTCTCTTTGAACAGTATAATGATGAACTTCGAACGGTAATTGACAGACATGCATCAGTCATCCAACGATTATTAAACGTGCATCCAAGACATCCATGGCAGACTGACAACTTTCAGCTGTTGAGACACCAAGTGCGACGAGCAGAGCGCAAGTGGCGCCACACGCGGCTAGCTGTCCTTCGTGAAATTTACACTGACTTGCGTGAAGCATTTAAGCAGAGCATCGCCACAACCAAATCTGCATATTACGGTGCTGAAATCGAAGCTACACCTCACGACACCAAAGCAATGTATCGCATCACGAACAATTTGATGGGTCGTACTAGTATGCTTGTGCTCCCCGAATGTGACGACGACCGGATGCACTAGCTGAGAGATTAGTCGCTTATTTCACAGATAAGATCGCTGATATCAGTACACGGCTGGTGACTGCATGTTCGCAATGCCAACTGCCCGCATTCGTACACGATATCGAATGCCGTATTGAAGAACCATTGTGCGACGTTCAACTTGCTAGAGTCACCGCCATCTACGGTCTGGTTGAGAAGACATCCAGCAAATCTTCTTCCAACATTGACGTCATTTCGTGAAGCATGCTTAAATCTAACATTGACATTCTTGGACGAATGCTAACCAGCATTGTTGACATGTCCATCGTGTCGGCATTACTGCCTGTCGGCATGAAACCTGCCGTAGCAACACCGCTGTTAAAGAGGAATGGTCTTGATCCAGAGCTGTTATCGAATTATCGTCCAATATCAAATATGTCTTTCGTATCGAAACTCGCCGAGAGATGCATTGCTATCCAAATACGACAGCACATGGATGCGAACGGCATCTTCGATATTTTGCAAAGTGCGTACCGTCCAATGAACAGCTGTGAAACAGGCCTAGTACGCATGCAGGACGACATCTGTATGACAAGAAGAGCTTGATACTAGAGTTACTAAATCACAGTGCCGCCTTTGATACTGTCGACCATCACTTACAGTTCAAACAACTACAGAGAATTGGATAACACAAGCAGTTAAAGTTGGCAACGTCATTTCAAGAAGTGTCGACCTAACATGTGGTGTGCCTCAGGATAGCGTGCTCGGACCTCTTCTGTTCACGATCTTGGACTCAATCATGTTTTTTAACATCATCAACTGCGCTATCATATGTACGCTGTTGATACGCAATTACATGAGAACTTTCCCCGTGACCAGCCACTTACAATAGTCACCGACCGAATATCTCGTTGTACCACCGATGTGAAAGCGTGGATGTCTTACTATAATCTCCTACTTAAGGAGAACAAAACTGTGATGATCGTCATATCTGCAGTGAACTATTGGAAACATGTTCACCCGCCTGTTGACCAAGTCATTGATGTATCTGTATTATGTTTCGTCGAAGCCGGTTATCCGCGACATCGGCGTTCTACTCGACAACACTATGTCGGTGACGAATCAAGTGCGTCGTGTTTGTGAGGTGGCATATTGTCACCTCCAAAGCATCGCGTTGATTAGGAAATGTCTTACCACTAATGCCTGCAGAACCATTGTGAACGCCTTAGTCATGCCAAGTTTTTATTACGTCAACGCAGTGTTATATGGTCTGCCGGAGACTCACTTGCGATAGTTGCAGATGGTACAGAATTCCAAAGAACGTCTCATTACCGGGACAAGGAGACGAGAACACATAACACCTGTTCTGTATCGTCTACAGTGGTTGCCTATACGCCAGGGGATCGAATTCAAGATGTTACAACTGGTATATCGTGCAGTGCTCCATCTCGGCCCTGCATACATTTCATCGCTCGTTTCATCCTACACGCCGACCAGATCACTTAGATCGGCCGAACAAGGTCTGCTGACTGTTCCAAGATATCACCGTGAACATTATGGCCTTATTTCCTTCTCGGTAGCTGGCCCGATCCTGTGGAATGCCCTGCCTCATGCAGTCAGGTATGCAAACTGCGTTGCCATTTTCAAATCACTCTTAAAGACATATTTATTTCGAAAGGCTTTCAAAGAACCTAGTAATCCGCAAATGACATTTATGCAATGTTGACATTCGGTTATGTACTTAGGATGCAGTTATTTATTACTATTATTTTTAATTAGTCTATTATATGTATTTATTTTATAAAATTTAAGCACATTATGTATTTTATATATCCAAAAGGCTAATTCATTTAATTTCTATATGTATATGCCCTTGTAAATATATATATATTTATTTTTATTCAGGTTTATCTAACTGACATTTTATGTAATTTTTATATGCTACTTTTAAATCATGTTCTTTAACCTTTCTATAAAAAAAATGTTTTGGTCATTTAATGTATTTTTACTTATACTCTACGATTGTCAGCGCCTTTGAGCAGATTTGTTATCCGGACACACGGCGCTCCATAAATGCTTTATAATAATAATGATATAGAAAATTTTACGACCAGCTACCTTTTAATAGGGTCGATCGGGTTGCCGAAAACACAACTTTATTCTAGTGGGCCTATGCATTAACAATTACCCTGTTTGACAATCTTGTCCAGGAATCTCTTGACTACAGTAATATATCAGAAATCAGGCAGTTCATGTTACGTCACCCACAAACGTTGTTAGACGTCACACAGACAGAACATATCCAACGAAGCATTTTTATTGTTGAAATCACATACCCGAACAATGTTTTCTACATGTGTCGCATTTCAATTATTTCACATCGGTACAAGTATCCACAAACAATAACCATATTTAACATATTACTGTTTCCGATATGATGTCCAAAAGTATCACATCTTAAACGTGATGTGCGAATCTCAACACGTTTCTTTCATGAACCATTCTTTTAAAATGACTGAGCCCCCACATATGTTATATCTCAATTGTGTGTTAACATTGCGAGTGCACATGTCTCACTTAAAATTCCCACTTGTGAACAGGAAGCCACACGTATCATCCCGGCTCAGCTTCATTATGAGAATAGCCACGTGATTTCAAATCTATACTCTATGCAAATTGTGTCCCGCAGATATCACATTTGTTTCTCCCCGGTGGGTATACGGAAGTGCTTCTTCAGAATTCCACTTGCGGAGAACTGTACACCACAGACAAGACATGTGTCTTATCTGTGGTGCACAGTTCTCCGCAAGTTTCTCCCCCGTATGGATACGGACATGCATCTTCAGATTTCCGCTTTCTGAGAACCGTGCACCACATGTATCACATTTGTAAGGTTTCTCTCCGCTGTGGATACGAACATGCGTCTTCAGATTTCCAATTTGTGAGAATTGTGCTCCACATCTGTAAGGCTTCTCCTCGGTGTGGATACGGGCATGCGTCTTTAAATGACCAAGTTTTGAGAACTTTGCACCAAACGTATCACATTTGCAAGGTTTCTCCCCTGTGTGTGTACGGACATGCGTCTTCAGATTTACACTTGCAGAGATGTGTGCACTACAGGTATCATATCTTTAGGGTTTTTCTCCGTATGTATACTGACATGTTTATTTAAATTACTACTTTCTGAGAACTGTGCACCACAGGTATCACATTTGTAGGGTTTCTCCACGGTGTGGACATGCAACTACAAACGGCCCCTTTCTAAAAACCTTCCACCACACGTATCACATTTGTAAGGTTTCTCCCCGGTGTGAGTACGGACATGCGTCTGCAGATTTACACTTTGTGAGAATTGTGCACCACAGGTATAGCATTTGAAGGGTTTTATCAGTGTGTATACGGACATGCGTCTTCAGATTTCCACTTTTTGAGAACTGTGCACCAAATGTATCACATTTGAATCGTTTCTCTACACTACTCGTGTGCACATGCACAGACATATTTAAACAGTATCTGTTTTGAACCTTTTTACAAACACACTATTTTTTTTCGTGCTGTTGTCCTCAATGCAGTTATGCTACAATGACATATACGTGTTATCACTAGTGTACATCACACCTGAAGAAATTCTCACTATTCATAGTGTTTACCAAGGTGGAACAATATAGTTTCACATTTGTAAGGTTTCTCCCCGGTATGGATACGGACATGCGTCTGCAGACTTCCACTTTGTGAGAATTGTGCTCCACACGTATCACATGTGTAAGTTTTCTCCCCGGTGTGGATACGGACATGCTTCTGCAGATTTCCATTTTGTGAGAATTGTGTTCCACACGTATCACATTTGTAAGGTTTCTCCCCGGTGTGGGTATGGACATGATTCTGCAGATTTCCATTTTGTGGGAATTGTGCACCACAGGTATCGCATTTGAAGGTTTTTTTCCCAGTGTGTATACGGACATGCGTCTTCAGCTTTGTAATTTTTGAGAACTATGCACCACATGTGTCACATTTGAATGGTTTCTCTATAGTACTCGTGTACACATTCACAGAAATATTTAAACTGTTTTGTGTCGAACCTTTTCACACACACATTATTTTGTATTGTGCTGTTGTCCTCAATGCACTTTTGCTACAAACACATAAACGTTTTGTAACTAGTGTACATCACATGTGAAGAGTTTCTCACTGGTCGTAGTGTTTACCAAAGTGGCACATTACAGTTTCAAAACAACATTGTTAAAACATTTTCCACAGGTGTCACATTTAAAAATCTGTCTCAATGTGCAGTGTTAAAAACATTTCCGCGGAAAAGAATGTTTTCCACGTGTGTCAAACAGAGGTTTCTCAACTGTATCAGAAAGAAAACGAACCTTTACATGTGCTGCACAACTGTCACACTTGAATGGTTCCCCGTCACAGAGAGTTGGTGTCTGCATAAACGCTAAATATTGAGCCATGAGTCATTCAGTCACAAGTTTTCTCTTCTTTGTGACGAGCCTCGATGTTCTACGTCGTGAAGGTGCACTCAACGTGACAGATGTTGGTGAAAATGCCCACCAGTTTTTGCAGCTTTGTTATTTTATTGTTGAAAATTTTGTCACAAAATTTATGGGTTCTGAAACAAAATAAAAGTAAGTGACACCATCGGACATCGTTTGAAACAGGCTAAGCATAAACAATGGAGTGTAAAGAACAGTGTGGAAGACTGGGAAAAGTGTATTTTGAAGAAACAGGAAATATTTATTCGTCGCAAATACACAATACAGAACAATCGTAACAAAAACCATACAATATGTTTACAATCGAGTACACAGTAATAAATATAAAACGTATGTTAGAAAAACAAAAGAACGTGTACTATAACGGACGGGAGACTTATATTGAGACTAAGTATAGTCGCTGTTGTAGGAGCCACTGTTAAATACATTATTATGTTGTCCATAAAGGTAATATCTGACAGTTTGATTGGTAGTGTTTTATTTTGTTGGCTAAATTTGGGCCAATATTGGTAAAATCTGACTTAAATTGTTTGCAATTGAGAGGGTAGAGCGGAGTGGAATAAGTGGCCACTACCCCCATTATGGTTTAATAGGCAGCATCGAAGTACCGGTACAGTTTTTAAATGGTCCTACTTACACATATATGACGTATGGAAGTAAAATAAACAAATAATAGAGGCTACCCAGAATAATCGAAATCCCTCTCGTGCAAAATAATGTTATAATACTACTAAAACGTTCTCACATATTCCTCGCAATTTTACTATAGAAATACAATATATATTTATTCACTGAATATTTTAGAATAATAACAGTGGTATAGCACCACATAAATTATGAAAGTTGTGGCGGGATTTAGTATGAAGTGTGAATTATATTTTGATGTATTAATATTGGACAGAGTTGTAGACATTGTACCATCTCCATGCATTATACATCATAAAACTGAACAGGTCACAGTAGTCTGGTTGATCATAGACATTTCTGCTCAAACTAATTATAAATTTGATTTATAATGGCTTGTATAACTTTTGACACTACTGATTAGAACAATGATATATATCGTTGAAATTTGACAGTTTTATATATTTCATTGCCATTTTAAAGTAGCTTGAGATTAGTCGGGTATATAGTGTTAAGATTTTATGATATTTGTTGTGTTTAAGCAATTAAATAAAATGGTACATGTAGTCATAATGGTAGGTTTGTCTACTCTCCAGGAATTCTTTCTGAGCACTTGTTTTATATTGACATCGATGTATTTGATATATAACCCACTAGTCAGATATATCAGTCACTACTCAAATTCTGGGACATTGGAGTATGAATGTTCAACAATGTATATAAGGAGTAGCACAACAATGGGCCAAATTGGTGTCCTGTAACTCCATAGTTACTCCATAACCAGCTTCTTTATGGACAGTTCCTGTTGATAACATTTGTGCTGTATCTTAGGCCCATGAAGAATGAAGACACACACAAAAAACATCCTGCCTGTTTATTGTTGTTTGTGGACAATAGGGTGGAAAACGTAAGGTAGAGTGTCCTCCATTTCAGGTCCAGAGTGCTCTGATCATTCTTAACATTTTAAAAGTATTTTGTTTGGATTCTGATGAGGAACTAGCATACATGTATATCAGTCAAGCAAATGTTGATTTACGAAGGGTTTCTCAGTCTCATATTGCAATTAAAAGACACCATGTGAACTTCACTTGGCATTGCGCCACATAACAGTGAGTAAATAGATCTTATCTGCTTCTTTAATTTGAGGTGTAGATGTTTCTTGGCTACAGTCTAAGAGAGTTTTTTATTTTGTTTTAGGCGCTTTTTGCACTTTTGTTTTTGGTGTCCAGTCCTTCTTTTTTGGCCCAGTATTGTGCTTCACCTAACATACAGTTTCAAATTGTATACTGTTTGAAATTGAGAAATTTTCAGTAATATAAAAGGTGGCAGCACTAATATATAACATATAATTATATCGGCGATGTTGATTAAAACAGACTCGATATTTCACTGATTTGACAAAAAACAGCTGTAAATACGTGTAATCATCACCACAGGAAAGAAACTATGCCAATATTCCTGAGAAGCCTGTTGTGAGTGGCATGTTCCCAAACAACGAGGCTATTCAAACCTGCCATAATGAATTTTGCAAATAACCAACTTTTATCAAGTGTGTATTTGCTATTAAAAATAAGAGCTTCACTCAAAACAACCTCTGTATTGACTGTATTAATTTGGCTGAACTGAACATTTTATCATTCTATATAAAGCCTCTCTGTATAGGGCTATACTATAGCTCTATAATCAGTGTTTCAGAATTTCAGCATTTTATCCGGGCCAAGCAGTTTTTCAGATTTTTTTCAAAACATCTTATTAATTATAATTATGCTTGACTGTGTTTGAGTATGTAAAAGTAAAACACAAGTATTGCTTACCAACCAAACACGCCACACTAACACGCTGCCGGCGCCGGCAGTGCCTATTCTCCGTGTTTACTGAACTAAAAAGGAGCTTTTGAATGCGATGGTGAATTACTGTCACGTCTACGGTTGTAGCAACATAGGGAATAGAGAAGTCGATCGTTCGTTCTTTAGGATACCCGCGGTAATTCGGAACCAAGGCGAAGTTTGCGAGGCATTGTCGAGTCGACGGATGCGACAGTGGTTGTCCAACCTAAGTCAGGATTTCACTGGCAAAAACCTCGGTAATGTCAGACTCAGTGTGTGTTCTGATTATTTCTTATCAGGCACGTGAAGCAGTAACTTTCTTTTCCTTATGCCAGAATAGGCTACGTGTGGTGCTTCATCTCTCTTTCAAGTTTGAACGGTGAAACGTCCGACCACGACTCCCCCGGCTGGCCTCGGGCCTGGGCCTGGGAAGAGCCCGGGACCAGGCTTACGCTTATTTCATAATGGCATTGATGCTGTGGCTTATGCTAATCACTTAACGCCATGACAATAGATACTGCAGACTTAACAAGTAATCTGTCGCATTTTACATATTTGAATTTTTATTATGAGTTGTTTGAATATACCAAGCAGAACATGCAGAATTTTCAGATAGACATGAATAAATAAAAACTAATGATAATAATTAAGTGTTGTACATGCTTAGTAGATCTACAGCAGTACTAACAATATTATTTATTTTAATGGCAACTACAGCACACAATTTGCATTACTAAATTATACATCTTAATCATATTTTTACAGGGAAACCAAATTCTCTGTATGACGAAACCAACCCAGACTGGGCACCCACTCTTCGGCTGGGTCATGAGAAGTTGAAATCACCCGAAATGCAGCAGAAGCGACATCACAGATTGGAACAGCGCGAAGCAAAGAAAGAAGCAAGTGCTGCTGCCCAGTTATTGCTACTACTGCAACATGTAGACGACGGTGCCTCATCAGCCATCCCAGAGGAAGCAGATGTGTCTGTAGGAACCCAGACCGAAATGGACAGCGTGTTGATGGAGGGAATTACCAATGAACTGCAAGAGCTAAGATTAGAAAAAGTTGTCTTGAAACAGCAAGCTGCTCTGTCAAAACTGACGCTAGAAAATTGTTGATGGGAAAGATGTTTAAGTGAAATATTTGTCAGGTCTGTCATCCTTTATTGTCCTTTCTACTCTGTTTACATATATTTTAACTTTCTTACCAAAGAAAAAATCCATGACATCATTTCAGATGCTTCTCATGACTCTCATGCGACTCCGACTCAATATGGAAGAACCGTTTTTAGCTTATGAGTTTTGTGTCTCACAGACCACAGTCAGTAGCATTTTTAGTAATGTCATTGATATTCTCTATCTGAGAACAAATCCATTTGTGTTCTGGCCTGAGCGAGAGGAACTACATAAAACTATGCCAATGCAATTTCGGAGATATTTTGGGGAAAATGTTTCTGTAATTACAGACTGCTTCGAAATTGTTATTAAACGACCGTCAAACCTCATGGCCAGAACACAAACATGGTCTTCTTACAAGCATCACAACACAGTGAAGTTGTTGACGGACGTAACACCAGAGGGTACAATTTCATTTATTTCAAAGGGTTGGGGTGGTCGACTGAAAGATAAACACATCACGGAGCACTGTGGTTTATTAAACCATGTTCTTCCAGGTGATGTCATTTTGGCAGACAGATGATTCGATATTCAATATATTGTCTGTAGCCAATGTGCAGAAGTAAAACTTCCAGCATCCACTAGGGGGATAGATCAATTACCCCCTCTTGAAATAAAATAACACGCAAAATTGAAAACTGCCGAATCCATGTTGAACGAGTTATAGGATGTGTTCGACAGAAATATACCGTACTGGGTAGTACCTTACCAATTGACTACTTAATCACAACAGATGAAACTGACATGACAATGGTAGATAAAATGTACCATGTTTGCTGTTCTCTTACAAACTGCTGTGAACCAATAGTCTCATTTGACTGAGAATCTCCTGAGTGCACACATGTTTTTACTAACGAAAATGGCACCCTTGCACTGATATTCTGTACAGTTATCACACATTAAAACTGTTACTATTGTTTTGAGTGGAGAGACAAGCTATTAAACGTCTGTAGTTACTAGATAAATGTTCAAGATAACTTCAATGCTTCATGTTTATAAATAAACAGTCAATTGTTTGTGAAGTTGTAAAACATGACATTTTAACCTGTATTACATTACATGATTACATCTATTGTTCATTTTACTCTTATGTAAATAAATGCTTGCGATGTTGTCTACAGTTGTGTGATTGATCACTTTGCAGTTGTTTTCTTTCCATGCTTGAATTGTGGAAGCTTCCTACAATCTGGACACTACCACTTTTTGCTCTTGGGGGCCCTGCTTATCTTGACACACTCAAAGTAAAACCACATGATATCACAACTGTTATAGTCACACCACACCAAGTCACCTAATTCAACCTGCTCACAATAACAGAAGAGTGCATTGTTGTCACCAGAAACGAACACATCAATCTTGGTGGTAGTTTTGGCAGGTTTCAAAGTGCTACAGAAAAATTGTGACAAGTCGCTGTTTGGTAGTTTAGAAAAAAATCTGGCAACCAGCTCGGGTAGAATGGCTGTCTGAATAAGTGTGATGATTTTGTACAAATCTAAAAAAGTCATTGTCCAGAGTGATGATTTCAACATGGATGTCACATTCTGTCCATACTACAAAATAACAGAACTCCTTTCTGCAAACACCAAGTTGAGTCTGCACTTGGTAGTAATACGCATGCTTATAGCTTAGAGCTAATTTGTCGTCATCATCTTTTTGCAAATATAACTTTTTGTCACTGCAGTCTGATCAAGCCTGGTCCTTTTTGCACAAAGGGCACTTGATTTCCAGACAACCCTCACCACAGCAATCACAACTCACCAAGCCATCGGGTGAAGCCCCTAAATGAAATACATCTGGGTTTATGTAGAAACCGCTGTCATACACTTGGACATTTTCATGAACATTTGTCATTTCTGTCCCACATTTATCTCGGTCCACTTTCTCGTGCTCACAGCCCCACTGGGTAGCCACTGTCGTAAACTGCACACCCTCCGGATTACAGATTCGTCTCATTAGACCAAGGGCTGGTTGTGCAGGATCAGTGTGGCAAACAGATTTCATATTTGATGCCGTTGTCCTGCCAGCCCTAAAACTATGCCACAACGTTTAGTTGGCCTGATCCCTGCTGGCAGTTTCCACTGCTTCGGCCTGCTCCTCACTTACCGGGATGATCAGGCCCTGACAGTGATTTACTAGCTCTGCATAGTTCATCTCAAAACAGTTCTCATCAACTAATTGCGTTAAAATGGAAGGGAAGTTATCATTGAGAGATACTGGTACATAGTCATCTGAAAAAGGAGACAAATAAGTCAATATTCCTGCCCTCTTACCAGTACCATGCAAATATTTTCACAAAAAGCAAGCATCTCCTTCGGCAATGCCACAGGAATATTGACTGCCTTCACACTCTGTGTACAGATACATTAGTCTTTACAACCTAAATTATCATCCAGGCCAAAAGTAGCAATAATATACAGTTTAAAACAATGGAATAGTGGTACTTAAATAAATCAATGATCATATATAACATAGTAAAGTAATTAACAATCTGACTTTGCATATTTGATATATATTTTTTAACATGATGTGTACACTCAATCTTACTGAGAAAGCTGAATGAAGCCAGTGATTGTGATGTTTGTACAAGACTGGGTGTGAGTATGAACTATTGTTTAAACTTCTCAAGTAACATGAAAGTGGAAGTTGCAGGTGGGACAACTATTCTTAAATACACAACCAGCCAAGTGATATCAGAGGACACTTCTAGTTAGGTCTGGGTGATTGTTTGAACAGTCCAGATGTTTCCAGTCAGTGAATATACAAAACTGTCAGTCTGAGTAGTGAGGTACAAGTGTACTATGTAAGAGGACTGAGACTGCTTTTATCATCCATGCAGTACAGCAAAACGTTTGAGGTAGAAAACAAACAAATAAGTGATATTTGTTAACTGAAGTATTATATACATGTATGGCTTTCGTAAATGTATTAACCACCCTAACTTCCCTAAGTCTAAGACAAAGAATTTTTTCCAGGACATACCAACCAGGCTTTTGACCAACCATGAATGACAAGCAGTTAACTTAAATGATTCAAACTTACATTTAAAAAAATATATACCATGAACATATTATGGTATTATACACAGTTAAGGTTCAAACAAGTGAACACTCACTTTGGCTGTCACGACACAGAAGTCTTCTTACAGGCACACCTGTTTCTCCCGGACCCATCCGCACACAAACTGACTGTATGCATCCAATCCTTTGTAAGCCCCAACATCCTCCATTGTATATGGACTCGGTGAAAATACGAGATAGTTCATGATGTCGAAATATGTGGTCGACGGCAGAACCGTCACATCGTAGGTCCAATCTGACCGGTCGAATGTGAACGGATCTTCGTTTCCTATAAGCCTTAATTAATCATCGTATCGCACTCTCTCGGCATTATCCAAAGTATCACGATAACATGAAGCTATGACACTCTGTTTGCTAGCTGTCATGTCATGGAAATGATATAATTTAATTGCTATGTATAATAAATAAACGGATGATAACTCGCGGTTTGTTGTTGCGGTTGTTATCGCCAACATGGCCGCACATACGGGAACTAGCGGATATCGTGACGTCAGTGCATACCCTCTATTGTGAAGTCGACGCCTACAAAATGCCACCATTTGTGTCGACTAATATAACCAATCTCCGTAAGGTAGAGCCACCGCTAAGCCCTATGGCAACCACAAGGGGTGAGACCACTGTTAGACTTCGTGTTGTGTTAAAGTGAAAAGAATTGTGATATTTTAAATTTGAGAACCTTTTTATGCGAACTGAGTGCTCTAAACCAGGCCCATCAACAGGTTCTGTGGTAGTGAAATGATGCATAATTGGAAGAGTGTAGTTGGCGGAGTGATTTTTTGCCATTTTTTTTCTCATAGCACACGTGGGTGCAGAAAAAAACGTGGTTATTTTGGTCAATATCTATGCGCACCGTGTGAGAATGCGTTTTAAAAGAGCTGGAGGTACGTGAATTTCAGATTTTTGTCAGTTTCTAATAAATGTTAACATGGTCGTCAATGGTTAATCTAACAGTGGTCTCACCGCATAAGGTTTCAAATCCTACGGTTTAAAAATACTGCTGAACCGACCCTTAATGGGCATGTCCGCAAGTAGAAGTTCGTTGTGTAAAGAAATATTTTATTCTAAAGAAATTAATGTAATTGCGGTCTTCAAGCTTTGTTATGAATATTTGCGATTGGACGGGTGTAAAATTATTAGAATGTTGTTCATCTGAGTCATTTGGAAGAAGGATATATTTGGAAATATTTATATATGCTAGTCAACTAATGTGTTGTAAGTTGTGTTCAATACAAAAAAATCTACAAACTGCCAAAACACATATTTGGTGCAAAATAATTTAGATTTGCTTAGAGTTAGTTAAAATATTTTAGCAAAAAAGAATAATGTTTTCTTGTAGACGTATAAAATAACACACACACACACACACACACACACACACACACACACACACACACACACACACACACACACACACACACACACACACACACACACACACACACACACACACACACACACACATCACTGTACTTCCGGACAAGCGCAATAATCGTCTGTGCGGCAGTATTGTTCAGCGGCAGGATTTTTCGCTACAGAGGTAGCCATACTCTGGCCGTGCACACTGAATGTTGATAAGTTCAGCTATGCCCATTAGGAAGGTTTTTGAGGCTCTTTTTCAATTGCTGCATGTTATACATGTATATCGTTTTCAGATACCTGACGTATTCACTTATTAATAACTAAGGGAGCAAACCATTGTAACCATCATGTTTTTAGGATCTGAGTAGTTAATAATCTTATATTGAATTTGAATAACGCGAGAGCACGGACATTTTCGAGAAAAAAATCAAATTACAAAATACTCATCTATTGTTAGATATCTAAACACCATTTGAGCGCTCTCACATGCTATAGATTGACAAGATGGCTGCCCGGGGATAGACGTGTATTCTGGTGTGTCCCGAGCTTTGATAGTTTTTGTGGTGGGGAGGCGTTGGAGTGTGGAGGTTTTCAAGGTGGGTGACTAGCCGAAGGAGATAGAGCACGCTGAACTTTTCGGACTTTGTGAAAGTGCTAGTTTGAGTTTGCTTGACTGCTGTTAGTTCCATAAGTTAAGCCTGAAATCGACGCACATTACGCCTCAGTGTCAGTGCGTGCTTGTGTAGCAGGGTGCATTACGTAACAACGTCTGGCACTGGCAAACAACGCCGGACAGTGGAACTGTTGACACCCACTTTATTGTGTTCCGTATGACTGCGTCTGCAAGTTGGCTTACAATATGCCGAAGTCGCGTAAATCAAGCAATGTCGAGGACAACCAAGAAGACCAGTTAGTTCTAAGACTAATTGCAGCCCTCAACGATTCAGCGGTGCTGAACAAAATGAAACAGGTTCTCTTTCCGGATGAACTCGCCAAAGAGATTCGTGAATTGAGACAAACTTTCTAAAACTTTCAACAGCAACTGGATGAACAAAACAATAAAATTACACTGCTTGAAGATAAGGTCATTCATCTCCAGAACCAAATTGATGACAATGAACAATATGGCCGTAGGGCAAACCTACGTTTCAGTGGCATTGATGAGACAGGTCATGGGGAGGACCTTGAGTCAAAGCTCATCGAAATTTGCAATGAGCACATGAAAATCAGTCCTGTTGTATTGCCCAGCGACTTTGAACGGGTACACAGAATTGGCGGCAAAATGGACACCTCCACCAGGCCGCGACCCGTAATCGTCCGCTTCAAATCGGAGAAGACACGCGACAGAGTGTTTCAGTCAAGAGCTTCACTTAAACAAAAGAACGAACGAGTAGCCGAGCGAAGTTTGAAAATCTTCATAAATGAAGATTTGACAACAATGCGCGCAAAGTTGGCTTACGAAACAAGAGTGTTGAAAAAGGCAAACAAAATCAGAGACTGCTGGACGTACAATGGGAACATTGTAATCAAGGATGTCAACAACGTGATTCACAGGATAAACACCTCGAATGAGCTGGACAAGTACCAGTGACATGCAAGACATAGCACCAAATGTCGGTGATAATGATGTGAATAATTAGTTGTTGCTCACGTGACATTTCTGACTGACACGAAATCTAGTTCTGCGATTGGCAATATCTGCTATATGAACTGTATTTATATATATATATATTTTTTTTCTTCAATATCTTGTTTTGCTATTTGCAGTGCTCCCTAAATCAACTGTTTTGAATATATCTTAGTGCAGTTTATTACTTACTTGTGTTGTGACTTGTGATCCGTTTTCTGTTTAATGCTTCCTTATTTTCCACACGACTTTCTATTTGTTATAATATGGTAACCTATACATTTATATATATTGGAAATGTGTTTGTTAAAATGCATTAGATTGCATTAGCATTTGCAATGTCTGCTATAGGAACTATATGTATGTAAACAAGTTGGTTAAAGGGTACCTGCTTTTGTATTAACGTACGTTTACTTTTAATATCTTGTTTTGCTATTTGCAGTATTCTTTATATAATTTTTTATTTTTTATATCTCTTAGTGCAATTGTCACTCACTTGTGTCGTGACTTGTTTCGTTTTCTGTTTAATGTCAATTTATGTTCCACACATGACTTTTTATTTGTTATAATATAATAACCTTTTTGCATTTTTTGCATTTATATATGTTGGAAATGTGTTGGTTAGAATCCATTAGAATGCATTAGCTCCTACCACTAGAAATACAGTTTTATTGTTATTGTTTTTTTTCTCGGACCATCTTGTCAAATGGTCCTTACTTTTTTTTATTACATCGCCTTTTTTTCATTGTATTTTTTTCTAAACATAATCTGTTTTTTATCTATTTCTGACACTTTATGTAGCTACTTATCATGCACCTCTTTAGCTTTACATGAACAAAATACAAATATTATTAAACAAAATCTAGTAACTCAAACACTAAAGGCACACACTCTTACTGAAACATTATTGCACACTGAAAATATGTTGATCTTATTACAATTTAAAAATATACTGAAATGATCACTGACGAAACTTTTCTCCAATTTACAGGTGGTATTACAAATAATTGTCTAAATAATATTCTAAACATCAGTAATACTGTTGATGAAAATAATGAATTGCCAAACAATACGCCGATCGTCATATTATGATTTTGAAAAATTTCATTTGTTAGTTCAAAACAATAATAAACATTTCAGTATCCTAAGCTCAAATATACAGTCCATTAATGCAAAGTTTAGTGAGCTCGAGGCATTTGTAAATGACCTGTCTTCCTTTAATTTTAAATTTAGCATAATATGTCTCCAAGAGAGCTGGATATCTGATAATGATGATTTATCACTAATTCAATTAAATGGATATGACTGTATATCCCAAGGAAAAAGTTGCAGCACCAAAGGGGGATTATTAATGTATGTAGATAAACACTTTAATTATGAAGTAAAGATGAAATTAAATATGTATGAGCAATGGGAGGGACAAATAATACAAATAAATGGAGGAGGCTTATCGCAGACAGTCACTATAGGAAATATATACCGACCTCCAAGGCCTTTAACTGAAAACTATAACGAATTTATAAATGAATTTACAATGGTCATATCATCTATGCAACATCATCAAAACAACAACCTTATTCTTGCAGGGGACTACAATATAAATATGTTAAAAATAAACGAGCAACAACACTGTAGCACTTTCTTTGACATGTTAACCTCATTTAGTCTCTTCCCCCAAATTACTCTTCCTACGAGGTTCACAACATATACTGGTACACTTATTGAATTTTTTTTTTGTAATTTAACAAAGCATATTTTGCAAAGTACAGCAGGAATATTAATAAAAAAATTGTCTGATCATCAACCATACTTTATGCTTATGAACACTGCTCTAAAAGAGGAACATACTACAAAATTTATACGAGTTAATGTACAAAATACAGAGGCTATGTTAAAAGTCAGAAATGATATTATCTCTTCTGAAATACATAAAAAATTAGATACAAGTTCAAATGCTGATCCAAACCATAATTATAACATTATTATTAATGAAATAAATCAAGCTAAAAATAAATATATGACTAGCAAATTAGTGAAATTTTATAAATATAAACATAAAAAATCTACATGGATAACTCAAGGCTTGCTAACCTCAATACGATACAGAGACAAACTTTACAAACAATTAAAAATCACAAACCCTGAATCTTCTGAATATGGCGTATTATTGATTAATCTGAAAACATACAATAGTATTTTGAAAAGAAGTTTTCGCAAAGCAAAGCAATCATATTTTGACAAATGTTTTAATTAATTTAAATTTGATATAAAAAACACTTGGAAAACCATAAATGAAATCCTGTCTAAACAAAAAATTTATAAATCAGTTCGAAAATATTTTAAAGAATCCGATTCTATTGTGGCAGACAAACTAGAAATTGCAAATAAATTCAATACATTATTTACCAATATAGGTAGTAACCTGGCTAATGATATTAAATACAAAGGCATTCATGATCATTCATATTATCTAAATAATATAGTAAACTGTAATTTTACATTTAAATACGTTGAAGAAAACAATAATTAATCTACCCAACAAAAGTAGCTGTGGATGTGATGGTCTCTCAGCCAAACTGCTAAAAATGCTTGAACCTGCACTAACCAAATCTTTAACTTTATTAATAAATCAAGTATTAACCACGGGAATATTCCCTGATAAATTAAAAATTGCTAAGGTAATTCCAATTTATAAAAAAAGGTGAGCCAGCAGTGTTCAATAATTATAGACCCATATCTCTTCTACCAGCGATTTCAAAAGTACTTGAAAAACTCTAAGCTTTTGTTTGACCATCAGTATGGATTCCGACCTAAACATTCAACTGAATACGCAGCACTAGAATTAATAGATAGAATAATAACCAAACTGGATAAGGATTAAATACCCATTAATATTTACCTAGATCTTTCCAAAGCCTTTGATACCATTGACCATTTAATTTTAATTGACAAATTGAAATATTATGGTATACATGGAACAAATCTGAACTTATTCAGCAGTTACCTAACAAATCGTAAACAATATACGGAAATTGACAATACAAAATCAAAAATGTTATCAATAACAACAGGTGTACCACAAGGTTCAATCTTAGGACCCCTGTTATTCATCATATACATGAATGATTTTGCAAAAGCCAGTAAAATTTATAATTTCATAATTTATGCTGATGATACAACTCTATCAAGTACACTAAACACTTTCAGCGATAACATACATGACGAAAATTTAGAATCTTTAATAAATGAAGAACTTTTAAAAATAAATGAATGGCTCAAAATAAATAAATTATCGCTAAACATAGCAAAATCGAAATACATGACATTTCAAAAGGCAAAAAAAAATATACAGACACTTACTCTGAAGATAGACAATGTAAATATTGAACAAGTCAAAGAATTTAATTTTTTGGGTTTAATTATAGATACAAATTTAAACTGGAAAAAGCACACTGAAAAAATTGCAAATGCTTGTTCTAAAAAAATTGGCGTATTAAATAAATTGAAACATGTGTTACCTCTTCATATTAAAATAATATTATATAATTCTTTAATAGTGCCACACATTAATTATTGCATCATGGCGTGGGGCTTTCAATCAAATAGAATAATAAAACTTAAAAAAAAAGCCATGAGAATTATTACCTTAAGTAATTATACTTCCCACACAGAACCACTTCACAAAAAACTCAACTTGTTAAAAGTAGATGACATCCTTAAATTACAACAATTAAAATGTTACTATAAATATTTACACAATGACTTACCAGTTTATTTACAAAACTGGAGGATAATGTTTAACTATGAGGTACATAATCATGATACAAGAGTCAGGAATAAAATATACACTTATAAAATTAAACATGAATTTGCTAAGAAATGTCTTAGGCATAATTTGCCACTTTTACTAAATAACATTCCTGATATTGTCAAAGAAAAGCTTAGCACACACAGTTCACAAGGATTTGCCAAGTATGTTAAACTTTATTTTTTACAAAACTATCAAGTAACATGCACCAGGCAAAACTGCTACATATGTATGCAAAATTAAGAACTGACAACCACCTGTCAACTTGATACAATACAAAACAGTGCCGAAACGACAAACACAACAATCATGTAAGCTTGCTCACACTACACACATGCATACATATTATGTTTTTTTTTCTTTTCTTTTTTTTCTTTTTTTTCTGGAAGAATTTTATTAGGTGATCTATTGATTCAGTTTAAGTTTTATTGGAAAAGGTGGCTCCTCGATAGCGAATACCATAGTCTTAGAGGAGTCTCCTGACCCTACTTTTCGTTATTTATTATACATTATACCATGTTTACCAAAAGGTTATATATTTGTAAAAAAAAAAAATTTTTACATGGATGTATTGTATGTATTATTTGAAATGTCTGGGTCAAATAAAAGAAAATTCTTCTTCTTCTTCTTCTATATCAACTTCTGAATATAACTTTGTTAAAGAAAAAAACTCAGAATTTCTCTGTTATCAATGTCAAATTGATAACAGTGAATATGAACGTATGGCCAGGCCTACAGTACACTGTTTACACTGCATTGCATACATGTGCATAGGGTCAACAATACACGGACGGAATCGAAGTTGCGTAGGTGTCAATGTCATCAAATCTAGTCCGTAGCCCTAGAGTAGTTTAAATTATTTTTAATTTATTACTTTTAATAAAATTAATCATACTGAATACGGTATTGTTTATTGTGTATATAATGTTACACAAATTTATAGTACTATATATATATATATATATATATATATATATATATATATATGTACAAATCCCAGGGTTGGGCGACACGGTGTAAATAGCAACCTTAGGGCGACAGTTTGTATATATTTAATTAAGCATTTTTTATTATTTTTTTAAATTTTAGTATGTATCAACTTGTCCAATATAACATAGTACTGGGCGTTTTTAAATTGTACTTAAAATTATAAGATATACATTTGGTGTCGCCCAAAGGATGTCGCCCTAAGGTAACGTTCAAAATTTTCGTGATAAAAATCGACCGTCAGGCGACACACAATATGTGTCGCCCAAAGGTGAATGTTTGTACATGTCGCCCAAAGGTGAATGTGTGTACATGTCGCCCAAAGGTGAATGTGTGTACATGTCGCCCAAAGGTGAATATGTGTACATGTCGCCCAAAGGTAAATATGTGTACATGTCGCCCAAAGGTGAATGTGTGTACATGTCGCCCAAAGGTAAATGTGTATACATGTCGCCCAAAGGTGAATATGTGTACATGTCGCCCAAAGGTGAATGTGTGTACATGTCGCCCAAAGGTGAATGTGTTTACATGTCGCCCAAAGGTGAATATGTGTACATGTCGCCCAAAGGTGAATGTGTGTACATGTCGCCCAAAGGTGAATGTGTGTACATGTCGCCCAAAGGTAAATGTGTGTATATGTCGCCCAAAGGTGAATGTGTTTAAAGCGGGTGTTACACGATATGATTGGTTCTTTTGAAACTATCCGACCGCCCCGTAAACAATAAAATTATATAATTTGTCTTTCTGCCCGTGTCACGTAATCGTATACGACTCCCCCGTACGTGTCGAGGTTTAGTCCAGTCAACCTACGCCCAAAACGGGGTCAACCTCAAAACTAATTGAAATAATAATTATATATTTAAGATGGTGTTGTTTTTGTGTACTACACATCTAAATATTATAAGAAAAAAATTCTTCCGAAATTCACATGGTAGAACTTTGTCATTTTTGACAATACTAACTATAGGACAAGTTCCAAATTAGCTCCGATTCAATCGAACGAGCAATGGTATTGACCAATAAGAGCACAATACATTATTTCCTTTGTTATGTAGCCAGCCTACTGTACGAACAGGTTAGAGCATGCTCATACGATGCCGCAACACATGTCACGCTGTAGGTAAGCACACACAGTGATAACATTGTGTTTGGACATTGACGCTACCGTTCAATAACTGGATAAATGTATTTTATTTGCGTAAATTATTTACGTTGCTAAACGACAATTTTACCTAATTGTATCGATGCAAGTGCGTTCCTTTTATCACTGTATATCGTTTAAGGTACACAAAGGACATATTAATTATATTCATTCATATTATTGTGTTTCAACGGCCGGACCAACACTCGGTGTCATGGAGTTATTTACTCGATGTGGTTACGTAAACCAGCGGAAGTGCCAGCTTTTCTGTGTGAAATCGAGGCTGTTGCGCTTGTGGGTTATCCTTCCAGATAATTTTGTTGTAATACCATGAGTAGTTAGGGGTTAATTTTGGGTTAAGGTTAAGATTTGGGTTAGGTTTCACACAGTCCAATCGGGTGTTTTAGCTTGTAGGTGCTCGGATATTTGATCGCTGAGCTTATCAGCTTTTACGATACATTACTGTAACTCACTATAATCACTGCCAAAAAAAGTATAACAATTGTTCTAATTAATTATTGCTGTAATTATTATTCTTTGTTATGAAATGTTTGTTTTTCTATTATATTAATGAATAGGTGTAGACTGCAGTTAAGATGAGAAGACTGCATACAGAAAGATGTGAGAAAAGCTTACGAACATGACACGTTGCTTATTGCAAAGTGGATAACCAGGAACAACATATACTTATATTAATTAATTATTGTTATTGTTTTATGTTCTTTCTGGTTAATTGTTACTGTGTAAAGAGTACACTTATAATCTGGGCCTGTAAGCTACCGATATTACAACATACAGCACAAAACCACGATACGACCCATTCCAAACATTCGTTCATCCTTTATTTTATACAAAATTCATAACAGATTGGCTGTTAGCGACAGACATACAAAGACAAAGGAGAACATGTTTTATTTGCCTCCATGTCGATATATATATATATCATTTCGTCTATATAAAAACTATATAATGTTCATTATAAACAACACAAAATAAACACTGACACACCGGCAACGTCGGTAGAATGAAGATTATTCGCGCAACTATAAGATGTTCAAAATAACATATTAAGGAACAATGAACACAAACAAATAACAACGATCATGCACTGTTTTGGCACGCGAGTGGTCTCTCTCGACTGCAGAGGAACTATTGTAGAAGTCACTATCGCATTAGGTGACAGGTCCGATCTAACAATAAACGGTTAAATTCAGTTTCTGATGACTGTCTGGCAGAACTTAGTATCACTTAGACTCCATTAAGATGGCATGTGGTGCAAGTCCTAAATGCATTACTATATTCACCACGTACATGTTTCGAATATTGTGCTTTGTGTGATTCCACCATGCATGAGGTGACAAACAACTTACAAAATAAAGTGGTTTTCATCGCAGTGGATCACATTTGATCGCCTAAAATCAAGTTCCCTAGCGCATTGTCGCGTGATATCACTATTGACTTTCAGATCATTGCGTACCCAATATACATCATGTGGTATGGTCGGAAGCCATGAGTAAAAGTAGATGTAGATAAATACATAGCTCGTATAATCATCCATCGTTTCGTACAATGTTCAATATACTCGGCAGCTATATCAAACGGTCACATGATTTTTTAATATCCGATATATTGTTTAGCCGATTCCTAGTGTAGGCCCTATTACTGAACACTCTCTTTCCATGAATATAATATAAAAACACTTCCTAATATTAAGGCATCACCGTAGTTCAGTAAATTAAGCTTACACGACAGACTACATAAAAAAGAAAGCACGCGTTAACCAACGGAATATTTACATCATTATATAAACATTTTAACTATGTCAATTATCGTGTAGATTGTTAATGTACACAGAATATATTGGGGCGTAACGCCCACCCTATATCTAGATATACGGCTCGAAAATATACTGCGTAAAAAACTTAAAACATGCGATTTTTACATCAACTGTTCAACTCTTATCCGATGACAAGTGAGCGTTATGCTCCACGATATTGTCAGTCAGCAAACTAAGCATGTGTGCATAGACAACCACCTTTTCTTGAACAGCTGTTGTTGCTTCTTTTGCTCATTCATCACTTTTTTTCTGAGTTGCGTTATAGTGCAACCGAGCTGCCAGTCAGCAATAAACTTGATAAGTTGTGTCTTGCCTGTAGAAGAAATATTGTATGATTAGCTCTCATGAGCTAATGTTAACTATTCGAAGCAATTATCTGTATATATAGCATGTCATATACTAACTAAATTACTAAATTAAGCATTTATCACACGCCATGTATCCGGGTAAAAATACTTTTCAAAACCGATATAACAAAGTAAAATATAGGTCAAGATTCGTTTATATTAATAAAAAAACCAATAAGATTAAACTAAATTTGATTAAGACGACATGAAACAAGTTAACACATTAATAATGAATAGTTATTAAGCATCACTTAAGTAGCATTGACTTTAAATTAAGTGATATATACATAATTTGAGTTAATTAAATGAACTAAAATAAATTATGGCGTTAAACAGTTAACAAGTTAAAAAAATTGATATATAGTCGATATGATGCAGTGCAGTTAACATGGTAATTAAGGTGTGTTAATAATATTAATGCATCAACGCTATGAAAGAATAATAACAATAATAACAGAAACAATTGCCTGTAGTTAGAATATTGCAGAATGACATTGTAAAAGACTTCGTATTCTGCTTACTTGGCAGTCTCGTTCCTTCTCTCAGTGAGATCCACTCAGCAAAGGTCTGTTTGACATTGCATGTCATTTCATTTGACCACCTGTAGTAGGTCCTCTCTGGAACAATATAGCGGATACATGTTCTTCATAATCACATATAATCCTGAAGAAGCGGTAAGAGAAAACGTTAATGTTGTGGAAATTACAATTTAGGGGTCATTCAATAACATTGAGCATATTGAATTATAATACAACAAATTGTATTCGAACTCCCGTCCGCCCGGTTGGACTCCAGGATTAAGATATTGGGGGTAAACTACAACGGGTTACGTATTAATTGCGGACAATCGCAAGTAAGTATTTCGGCGTAGTGACATAGTATAACGATTCCCGGCAAGCGGCGCTCTCTTTGAATATACGCGAGATGCACAATGACATGTGGCGGGATTTCGCGTTTATTTGAAAGAGCAGTACCATTTTATTATGTTTACTATTGATCATAAGGCACTAATTACAATTTGGGTTTAAACTCTGGGAACAAAAACTCAATAACTCACCAGGTTTCAAAGAGACAGTTCTGGAAAGAACAAAACAATTTGTTATAACAAGTGTTACAACATATGTCCTCGAGAAATGTGTAATCAAAATGTATATAATATCATGATAACTGTTATTTTTTGTAATGAAAGCCATGTTAATTTTAACATCATTTCAAAATTTTAAGTAATTAAAACGTTTAGGTAACATAAGGTAAATTGCTTTGCCAAAAAAAAATAGAACATAATTAACAAGGTGCATAGTATAATATGTTTGCACGTGAAAGGTTCAAATATCAGATAACGTTATACTTGATAGATAAGCTATCCAAGCAGATAACTGCAAATGTAATACGCCGCTATCACTCCATGATACCGTCTACAAGTCAGTTCAAGTCAGTGAACAAATGTAATACGCCGCTATCACTCCATGATACCGTCTACAAGTCAGTTCAAGTCAGTGAACAAATGAAATACGCCGCTATCACTCCATGATACCGTCTACAAGTCAGTTCAAGTCAGTGAACAAATGTAATACGCCGCTATCACTCCATGATACCGTCTACAAGTCAGTTCAAGTCAGTGAACAAATGTAATACGCCGCTATCACTCCATGATACCGTCTACACGTTAGTTCAAATCAGTGAACAAATGTAATACGCCGCTATCACTCCATGATACCGTCTACAAGTCAGTTCAAGTCAGTGAACAAATGTAATACGCCGCTATCACTCCATGATACCGTCTACAAGTCAGTTCAAGTCAGTGAACAAATATAATACGCCGCTATCACTCCAAGGTACCGTCTACAAGTTAGTTCAAGTCAGTGAACAAATGTAATACGCCGCTATCACTCCATGATACCGTCTACAAGTCAGTTCAAGTCAGTGAACAAATGTAATACGCCGCTATCACTCCATGATACCGTCTACAAGTCAGTTCAAGTCAGTGAACAAATGTAATACGCCGCTATCACTCCATGATACCGTCTACAAGTCAGTTCAAGTCAGTGAACAAATGTAATACGCCGCTATCACTCCATGATACCGTCTACAAGTCAGTTCAAGTCAGTGAACAAATGTAATACGCCGCTATCACTCCATGATACCGTCTAAAAGTCAGTTCAAGTCAGTGAACAAATGTAATACGCCGCTATCACTCCATGATACCGTCTACAAGTCAGTTCAAGTCAGTGAACAAATGTAATACGCCGCTATCACTCCATGATACTGTCTACAAGTCAGTTCAAGTCAGTGAACAAATGTAATACGCCGCTATCACTCCATGATACCGTCTACAAGTCAGTTCAAATCAGTGAACAAATGTAATACGCCGCTATCACTCCATGATACCGTCTACAAGTTAGTTCAAGTCAGTGAACAAATGTAATACGCCGCTATCACTCCATGATACCGTCTACAAGTCAGTTCAAGTCAGTGAACAAATGTAATACGCCGCTATAACTCCATGATACCGTCTGCAAGTTAGTTCAAGTCAGTGAACAAAGCAAAACGGAAGTAAACGTATTCTTCGAACCTGGTTTTACTAGATGAAGCTTGCTCAAGCGACTTTAACCGTCTGCATCCTTCATCAGTCATGCACTGAGCCCCATCAGCTGTTTCAGGTTGTGCCGTGCCGTGTGAGTCTCTCGGAACGGTGCGACTCGAACTGCCTGCTGCACAACACATGTTGTTAAGTTTAACTACTCATATCATTTCAAAATGGCTGTAGCAGAAGTTGCAACGGTGATATATTTTCATGTAATTGGAAATCTAATAATGCTATCTACAATTATGTCACTAGATGTACGCAGCAATTGCTATTATTTTATCATGTTATCGCCGTTTAAAAAATCGTGCTCTCGTTGGATTGACCGCGTCCGGCGCTGTTGTTTGACATTACATGCAATGGCAGGGTGCGGCCTTCATACAATTTTTAGGGGGATTTCCAAACGTAAAAAAACTACAAAATATTAATAGCTGCTTCTGTTCCCGGGCAAGGCTGGGAAACTAAGGTAGTTTATAATATAATGATATGTACCATCTTTACCTTCGTCAATATCCTTCAAGTGTTTTCCAACTTTGGTCATCTCTAGGACCGGCAGCGGATATTGGTACGTGCCAAGATTGACGCTCTTCGAATGCCCCATGTGTCTATAGAAGTGTTCGCGTTCTGCTCCGGGCACTTCGAGTGCTGCATACATGGTAGATATCCGGTGCCTCTGTTTGGAAGCTGTGAGCAGCTCAGGTTTATCAACGTTGGCATCTTCGCACATTTTCCTTGTCGTGTTCCAGCCTAACACATGGAACTGAGATTGCTCTGTGTTGGGGAACACATAGGGGTTACCCTCCAGTACCCCAACGTCCTTCCGCACCTGAGGATCTACAAGTTTTCCAAGCCCGGCGACACAGTCTCTTGGTATTAGAGCAGGGACCAGGTGATTCCCCTTTCCTGTCTGGTACGCGATCATCATCGATTTGAAAAGCTCTTTCTCGTACTCCTCCATGGTTTCTATTCTGGACTTGTCGATCCACCGACCTCCGACAGCATCCGACCAGTTCTTGATCTTAAGCCGGCTGGGCTCTCCACCCCTACGAGCGTTAAACAGAGTAAGTCTGCTGCAGATGGCATCTCGTAGTTCGACATAGGTTTGCCGAGTGATGACCTGGTACTCATCTGATAGCACCTTCGTTCAGTGTAGTCTTTTAACGCTCGCACTTACTGTTCGTCCGCTCGTTGTTCGGGCATCCTCAATCTTTCTTGCCGACTTTTGTTGATGGCATACACGGCGTCAGAGAACACTATGTCTCGATTCAGTTCCAGATAGTGGATTAATTTTGTCTACCTCTGCAGCCTTGCTGTCGTTTTCTGAACCCAGGTAGGTTGACATGACAATAGTGGCGGAATTTTTCAGTAGATAGTAGAGGCCATTCTTAACTCCGTGTTTCAGAGTACTTGTTTCCTCTGCGATCGTGATTTTTTCGATGGCTGCTTCTAGTACACTGAAGTTTTTTCGGACGAACATATCCTCAGCTGCGACCGGTTCTGCATCATTAACATCCGAGAAAGCAATTAGCAACTTGCTAAGTAGCCTCATTTCAGTCATCGTAGATTTTTTTACCTCCATCAGTTTGTCGACCTTTCCTCGATTTCTTTGAAATCGCCTCCTTCCGATCATGACAATTGTGGGATCCGATCGGCACATTTTCCCGATTTCATCGTTGTGGAACTTGGCAAGGATTTCAGTGGTGAACTCATCTTCAATTGCGTTCATCGACTTGAACGCACCCACAGGAACCGAAGATAATGTATCGTCACAACTGTTCTGTTCGCATGTCTCTTTATGCTTGTGAAATTGTTTCTTGCTGTAGATTCCTTTACATTTGGAACAACAGCACAGATCACTGGCACCTTTCCTTTCCCTTTGGTATGAAGGTACAGCTTGTGTAGCTTGGAACATATTTTCTTCGTAAATGGATTCTTTCCGGAACTGGGCAAATTTGTGCATGCGTTCTACAGAAGTCGAGGGTAATTTCAACGCTTCTTTGACTTTCGGCTCAGCTTGATGTACTGTGGAGATATGCCGCGATAGACGAGATTGCCACGCTTTACAAAAGGGGCACTGGCGAAGAGGCTTCACATATTTCACATCTGCAAAAATGACATAAAACATGTAGGCGTAATACGTTTGTTGCATAAAATATCAACAACATACAGCACATTACGTGAAGTGTTTGTCGTTTTCTTCTTAAACGTAGTATTTCAGAAATAGTCATAGCACACTATGTAAATGTCAACATAAAGAATGGCAACATTACTTAAACATATGAGCATGCATTTATAACTTAACATTCCATGCCTATGGGAAAACAAAACGCTCCGGATTCGTTGAAATGTGGATGCTCGTGCATGCATGCGCGTGTGTATGTTAATAGTATTTTTACATAACGAACACATGCCTTTCTTCTTTGAATGCGTCTGCATGCGCACAGTGTAGCCGCCTTTCTTCTTGAATGTTTTTCCACAGATGGTGCATACTGAAAAGAAATGTACAACTTTATAAATACAATAATTAGTCCCTATACGAATTATGCCAATACATTTTAGTTTAAGTTTCAAAATCTACGATGTTCAATGTAGGCCATGTAGTATTCATAACCACGTATGCATAAAAAAGGTAACCTGTAACATGTGCGTCGTGTTCAACCCGTTCTTCACTTTAACGAGTACTCCCGCCTACGTAGCTAGTTGTTACATTTGGCCGCGCTTTGGAAACTTCACATCAGTGCCGGATTTAGGACTGTGGAGGCCCCTGGGTAGTGATTGACCTGACATGGTATCATAATAGTTCTCACTCCTCACTTATATTATTATTATCATCATTTCATACCAATTAACATAACTAAATAAATGTAAAGTCAATAAAACAAACTCACCTTTAATTTCAAATCTGTCTTTGTCGAGGCACACTTTGGTCCGCCTCAAGGAATTTTCGCTGGGCGACTTTTTTCTTTTCTCCTCTAAACAACATTCATCAACTATGCATAGTCCTTAACCACAATCATGTTGACCTTTTAAAAATACTCTTTGTAATGATCTTAAATTAGTGTTAACGTTTTGTAGCTGAGTCAATTTCCGTATCGTCTGAAAACTATGTTTACATCGCAAGATTCAGTAACAATAAGCAGATTATTCAGGACCCAAGTTTGACCTTTGGGACATCCCTATATTGACAGGCAAACGATCAGAGAGATGGCTATCCACCGAAACTGACTGTGAGGTAGCTCCAAAAACACATATGTTCGAAACCAATAACTGAGCATGATTTTGTTCTGGAAATTTGTGTATAGTAATGCATAATCGGGAGACCATGAAGAATCCAACAAATGTGTTAGAAGTGACACTTATGCATCACCTTACAATTGCCAGCGATGTCGAACAGAGCATACCTGGTTAGGAAAATTAAACGATTTAGACTTGCTGCCCTGCACAGTTATTGAACATGTTGGCTTCCGAAATTTACAATCCGATATACACCAGCTTTGGGTCCCAACACAGACGAAAGTAACTCACCTGTGGCTTGCCGTTTGCAGCCAAACTTCTGTCAAGCTGTGGACGAAACATGAGACAATGTGATCAAATATTGGTCTCTGGCAAGCGAGGCTGGCTCAAATAGGGAAAGCGGTATATTGGCAAAAGCACGGTAATGCGTTACAAATCCGTGACACATGCATCATAACAAATGTTTGTAGTGTAGTTCCTTTTCAAATCAATGTTTTAAAAATGGTTTAAACATACAACGTTAGGTGATGTGTCCAACCATTTAACATTATTTTGATGGTACACTCACCGATTACTGACAATTTATACAACATTCACCGATACCCGGACCAAACGCTACTGCAAGAACAGTTGTGATGATCACTCAAGATGTTATTATTCACAGAGTAATTCACCTGTTTTAAATACATGAAGCTACTACGTTAAGTTTTGACAGACGCTCATTAATTAAGTTATACGGCCTAAACAAAGTGTACCTCCGTATGTAAATGTAAAAAATGGCCCGCAGATGATGACGAACATTCAATGGTCCATAATAAATGTCACTGCAATGACATTTGTGGTCAGAGTCATATTCTAAATACAATCGCAGTCGACCGCTAGAGTCAGATTTGTTTTCGAAGAGCTCATATAAAATGTATTTTTTTCATCATCTAACAAATTGCAACTCTATATAATATGCATATTTAAATTTGTTCTCTATGTCTCCATCACCGGGACAAAAGTTTAACAAAATACACAAGATGACCATTGCGTTTTTTTATAATTACTACAAATGGTGGAAGATCGCTGCGGGACACTTCTTCACATACAATACAACTAAGTGACTATCAGCAATTATTTTACTTGAACAACTATGATGTTGATACACAAATTCCTATATACGCAACGCAACGCAACGGAGGGGGATATTGCTTCCCAAACTAACCCCGTTCGTTGTGCCGGACCACTTTTGGTAGCACTGCTACGCCTCTGAATTTCTATGTTCCAGAAATAAATACAAAATGCGTAATGATTAATACTACACACCCTTTATCTCTGGCAGGAATAACCACATTAAGGCGTCCTATGTTTTGTTTTCCAATCTTCAATATGTCTACTCTATCATAATAACAATGAAAACGATATACGAAAAGACCTGGCTGAAGCAGGTGCAAGAAACTGGCAACACATAGACAACGGGAAGGCCTCAGCTGATATGAGAGGCGAAGGGGGATTTTAGAAAATCGGAAGAATAAGACATATGGAGAGAGGTGACAGCTAATAGGAAGCAATTGACGTACGCTTCCAACTGTTGACAACATGGTTATTTTAAACGATGTTAAGACTGCCTAACCTTTTGGTTTGACTCACTGCTGATCACGACCAATCAACTATATAATCCATGGTAAAGCGTAATGGTAAACATGCAATTGGACTTACCATTCGCTTTCCACGACTTAAAGCTGCCATTTCTCAATTTCTTCGTGGATTCGCATTGACACACCTCTGTTCGGTCAGCTACTGTGAAGGTCTGCTTACCACTGCTATATGCACAGTTCAAGACAGTACAAGAACTTATATACAAAGAAGACTGTTGTCATTGTTCTAATTGGCTCACATTTTCATCCAATAAATAAACCTTCTGACATGAACAGTTTACACACACATGATAGTCACACGTACCAGAAGCACTAATAATAAGATTTGGGAGGAGTTGGCTAGTTGAGTGACGTATGTATACAACCAGTTGGATGCCCAACACTGGCAGTGGAATAACAGACCTACACAGTGTGTATGTGCACATACTTAATGATTGTCATACTCTCCCCACTGTCAACAAATCCCTAGATGGAATGTACCAATTAGCCTGATTAGTTTTATTGTATCGTCCGGTGCACCACCCATGGCATTCAGAACAGCCTATATGGCTCCATGGGCTGCTGACAGCCAGTCAGATTAGATCTTGACTCTCGCGTTAATTGACTGCAATTCAAATTTCTTTGGCAAAGGCACCAATTGTGTTGTTTTAACACAAACGCTTGTATGATCTTTTTTATTTAAAATTACTACATACCACACACACAGAAGATACATTCGACAATATTTTTGGCAGTTCAATAGCGGACACACTGTCCAAAAATCGGGAGTCAAGAAGACGAGGTGTGGACACAAACGACCCTTTGATTGTTGTGGCAGGGGGTAATGTCCAGTTCCGGTCTGCTTTAAAAATATCCATACGTTTTGTAACAAAGAGCTAAATATATCCTCCATACATGTCAATAGCTTGGGAACTGCATAATTAATTAATGTGTGGTTGTCAAACTAATTAACGGGAAGTAACGATTACAAATCTCCCACAATTTTGTATTATCAAAAAAATACTTTAAAAACAACAATTAAAGCTGTTAAGTTTAACTTTTATTGAACAAATTATCAGCGGTCCACACAAATCTGTGTTGGAAATTACCCACAAGGTTAAATCATATCACAGTAATGAATCAACAAATTCAAAGATGCTTTGGATATTTTAAAGTTTTAGTTTCCTCAGTAATGTAGTGAAACACTAATATGTCACTTCAAGTTCACTTAATTTAACAAATCACTAGATATATCAAAATGTTCATATCTGTTTGCAATATCTGATTGATCTAAACCTTAACAAAATTATCTCATGCTCTCCCTCTGGTTTGGTGACTCCTATAACATCCAGCTGGTCATCAATGATACCAGATAGTTTATTGGTCGTGAGTCTCTGCTGGTCACTTCTCCTGGATACAATGAATCCTTGTTTTCAACAACATACCAATCACCCACCATGACTTGATAATCTAGTTAATTTGGGAGTGGGAACTTCCAAGCCTAATCCTGGGTTGGCCAGTTAGAATTAGACCCTGGACATTACATCTTTATGCAGGATGTGATTCAATTGGCCATGATCAAAGCAGATTTCCAACCAGTTCCAGGCTTTTTTACTGCCCATAGTTAGTTCAATGCTCTGGACTAATAGTAGGAACAGCAGCACCATTGTGTTAGATTAAACAAAACACAATAATATGAAAGAAAGAGTCCCTGTTGCCAAAGTCAGCCAATAAGCTGAACTATTAGGATGAGTGAGGCAGTGAGCTACATAAGTCTATAGCAGTACAGACTTGGCTTTGTTTTATTTAGCATCAACACTGTAGTACTAGTTTTCAAAAGACCCACTCAGAACCAAGTAAATAGCGAACTTTGAGCCCAGGATGTAGTTACATTATGACCTGATGAGTATTTTAAATAATAAGTAGACATGTTGTAATGGTAGCGAGAAGTAGTGCAAGGTTCTGGTGATTATACCCAACCAGGAATGTTTTAATGGCAGCGAGAAGTAGTGCAAGGTTCTGGTGATTATACCCAACCAGGAATGTTGTAATGGCAGCGAGAAGTAGTGCAAGGTTCTGGTGATTATACCCAACCAGGAATGTTGTGATGGCAGCGAGAAGTAGTGCAAGGTTCTGGTGATTTTACCCAACCAGGAATGTTGTAATGGCAGCGAGAAGTAGTGCAAGGTTCTGGTGATTATACCCAACCAGGAATGTTGTAATGGCAGCGAGAAGTAGTGCAAGGTTCTGGTGATTATACCCAACCAGGAATGTTGTAATGGCAGCGAGAAGTAGTGCAAGGTTCTGGTGATTATACCCAACCAGGAATGTTGTAATGGCAGCGAGAAGTAGTGCAAGGTTCTGGTGATTATACCCAACCAGGAATGTTGTGATGGCAGCGAGAAGTAGTGCAAGGTTCTGGTGATTTTATCCAACCAGGAATGTTTTGTGCAGTAATTGCAACATGCAGCAGGATTCGAACCTGCTCAAATCACCACAAAATTACATCTAACCTTTTCAACCTGCCTTAGTTATATTGTTTAGGTTATGCTGTACTTTTGATCCTGTTTGTTTTCTTACTGACCAAATGTTGACTCTGTAATCCTTTACTATAAGGGTGACCAGCAGTCTATCTCAGTAGCAGAATACATTAGGGGTATGAGCAAGGTCTGTAAGTAATTAAGGTCATTGAGCCGAGGGAAACAGAGCCAGTTAAATGACACTGTTTGACACAGATTTCTAGACGATTTGGCACATTTCTGATGGAACAGGGTTTTCTGCCACGGTTTAAACCACAGTTTCTACTGTCTCGGCGGAAATACCTTTCAGACACTAAAACGTCAGACTTTTATAATGAACTTTTTATTTGTTGAGTAATTTTTTATTATTCAAATGAATATTCACAAAAATGTATTTAATAGTTCCACTTATTGTAAATAAAATAGCTATAAATTTAAATTTGTGATTTTATTTAATGTGACTTGTTTCCGACATTCTTTAAAACAACAGGACAAGTGACATATCACAAGAGGGAAAGCATGAAGACAATTGGCTAGGATGTATGTGCGTAACAGCTAAAACACTGCAGAGGACTACAAGGAACTGAATTAGGGTTATGTCAATGTAGTTTACATTAAGTACTTCTGACAGAATGAGAATGATGTTACAGGCTGGGTTGGCCTGTTAGATCTAGACCCTGAACATTACAACTTCATGCAGGATTTTATTCAACTAACCTCCCCCAAAGAAGATTTCCATCCAGTTCCAGGCTGTCTTACTGCCCATAGTTAGATACTTGCTCTGGGCTACTAGTGGGAACTACAACTTCGTTGTGTTAGATTAAACAGAACTCAGTAGCATGAAAGAAAGAGTCCCAGTTGCCAAAGTCAGCAAATAAGCTGAACTACCGTAAACCCATGTTATGTTGGTGTATATTTAGCGTTTTACGAACCTTTCCGATTTGGCATGCATTTTATTTAGCGTTTATACTAGCTCTTGAAAACGTGCAATTATAATTTATATTTACACCCAGGGATATACTGTACTGATAGCACATCACAATTCAGTGTCTTGTTAAATTAGCGTCAGTGTATTTTGACATCAATTTAGTTTGGTGTCCATTAATATTATCATAAATGGTAATACACACTCAATACGCTAAATAAGCTCCACCCTAATATTTGTGGATTTACAGTATTAGGATGAGTGAAGTAGTGAGCTTCATAAGTCGATAGAAGTATACATATGGGTTTGTTTTATCGGTTTTATCACCAATACAGTACAGTCAGTACCTATCTAGTTTGTTTTCTTGTTGACCCATTTTCGACTTTGTAATCCTTTACTATAAGGGTGGCCAGCAGTCTATCTCACCAGTAGATTACATCAGGGGTAGCAGCAAGGTCTGCAATTAATTAAGGTCAAGGAACCAGGGGAAAGCTGGCCGTAGTCATTTACTCAGTGGTCACTTGTGCAGTGGTCATTTGCCCAGCTTCCAAGCATAAAAAGGGCCATTTGCCCAGTTGTGAAAAATATGGTGTCCTACATATACTAGTTACTTGTTACTCTTATTGTGTTACACTTTTATGCTGGCAATTATCTCAAGATTATGTCAATATATCCACTGTGATGTGTTTGTTTGTATGTAAATATTTGGTTACCAAATAAACAATATTGTTTATATAACAATAAATTTAATGAAAGTGGCAAATATATATATATATATGTTTGTTATTTTAATTTAATTTATTGTTATTTTTCTCATAACTGGGCAAATGGTCACTGTGTAAATAAACTGTATCCACAACGAACCTGCTCAACTCACCAAAAAATTACATCTACATTGTTCAACCTGCCTTAGTTATATTATTTAGATTATGCTGTACTTTTGATCCAGTTTGTTTTCTTACTGACCAAATGTTGACTCTGTAATCCTTTACTATAAGGCTGGCCAGCAGTCTATATCAGTAGCAGGTTACATCAGGGGTACTAGCAAGGTCTATAATAAATTAAGGTCAACGAGCCATGCCCATAGGGAAGCAGTGCACAGTCAAATGTTACTGTTTGACACAGATCTCTGGCAGAGTGGGCACATTTCTGATGGAACAGGGTTACTACCACGGTTTAGTTTTTAACACGCTTTATACCTTGGTTTCTACTGTCCCCTCAGCAGAAATAGCTTTCTGACATTAAAATGTCAGAAACTCCTTTTTCGAGAAAAGTCCAATTTTATTGTATGTGTACATAGTATTTTACATCGAAGTTGCAATGCATTAGTAACATGGCAGTATTCACATACAATCGCAGCTTTCTGTGTAGTATACAGCTGTATATGAATGCAGAATTATGTATACCCAGAATTTAACTGTATCAACATGTTTATAGGCCTACTTGGCAGCTGGTTTTAAAACGGTGGGCGTAAATGTAAAGTCACGAAAATAAATTCATAGTTTTGCCTACGAAAATAAGTCACAGGAAATAAAATTACAACAAAATTTACTATTCGAAGACTGTACACTAAATACAAAGTGAGTTGTCTCTGGTAGTCTGGTCATCCAAATGGTGGGCGATAATACAATGAATTGACAAATAAACAGTTCCCCACATTGTCATAGACATATTATTTACAATAAATGATACATTGAATGATCAACCGAATGCATGATTGATATATGCACATTTGGGAAAATATATACCTGATGAACAATTGAGAAAAAGAAAACATTTGCGGTTTTGCAATGCGCCCTTAAAGTCTTAAGACTTAATTTGCATGGCATGTACTGTAGCAGTGTAGGTGCCAAAGCCGGTTGCCAAAGGGGCTTATATCTGTATTTGGCCCTACCGTAATTTAAGCGGAACGTTTTGCGGTGCGCCGGCGGCTCGAAGTTGTGAGTGAATTTGTAATTTTAATTTGTTTACGAAACGCTGCGTCTATCCTACAACAAGTTCCAACTTTGAACCTACCTAGTCACTGAGTGGGCGGAGCTTAACGTGAAGGTAGTGCGCATGACAAGACCAAGCAAACTACCAAATGTGTTCACTGTGCTGACTTAGTTTTCCGCAGACGAAACAACATAAAGTTGTATGTATATCACAAGACACATTCAGTTATGTGATAGTATGTTGTGTTGTAGAACATCCCTGCTAAATAAACATACAACATACATAAGAGTTTGTGTTTTATTCAAATAAATAAGCCGTGTCGCCTGATGGTGACGATTATTGAAATAAACAGATACATTCCACTTGCAAAATCTTCATTATAACTCAATTTGAATATTTTCATAAATTAAATGTATTAATACAACCTTGGGGAAGCGTGTCCTTATTGATGAACACCTTTCAATTGCTTTCTAGTAAAATGCACAATAACGCAGGACCACATATATTAGGGCGACACGAAATATCAAGCCCTTGGATTTGTGTAAATATATATATACGATAATATATATATATATATATATATATATATATATATATATATATATATATATATATATATATATCCAAGGGATATATATATATGCTGTTTGCAAAATTTAGCTTGACTTTTTTACTATATGGTAACATCTGCAGACATTTTACTGATACTAATGTACTGGTCATATTATTATCCGTACAATTATACAGACATGTACATATGGCATAGAAAAGACCATCATAAAAGAAAAAATATGCTAAAAACTGCATACATGATATATTATTATTAACATGCACACACAATCACCCTCTACCTGACACAATACGCATCGTACATCAATTACAAACATTGAGTAATACGTAAAACAGTGGACTGCGCTTTGTAGAAATTGAAAAGACTTCCGATGGGAGTGATTTGTTTGTATTAATTTATGGGGTGTAAATGATGCAGCAGAAATAGGAGCTGACTCCATCCGAGCTAAAATGTAAAATTACGTTGATTACGTTTGATGATAACTACATGTTTCCCATTGCATACTCTAGTACGTTATTTGCTATTATGCGTTTTTGTCACAGTTTTTTTGTATTTCTGGACTACTGGAGTTCCAGTCGGTAATTGTGCGTGGGAAGAAACTATATTTGAAAACGTCAGTTCTAATTGATGGCGGAATGACGTGGTGACGAATGTTTGATCTGGTATGGCGAGTAGACATGATAGTTTGGCGAACTGACGATCATTTGATTGTGTAGCGCTTAATGGAAGGCCAGAAATCTAGCTACTTTCCTTTTGTTCACGAGCGTTTAGTGCAGTTAACATCCTAGTGGCACTGGATTCTTTTGAATAACCGTTAAATACAGCCTGGACGCCGTTCCAGGTGCGCGCTGCATTTCTTGTTCATCGACTGTCGTGGACAGGAGTTCCCGCAAAATGTACACTTTTTACAATCTACATGCATCTTTTCTTCTTTTTATGTGCTTCATTATATTCACTACTACCCGTAGCACCGCGGTTACCGTAACATTGACATTGTGTCGCTACATAAATTAGCTTCATGGAAATTCGTACAGTGATGCTATCGTTACTGTGTGCGTAGAGTCCTTGTATAAAGATAAAGCTATTCACCTAGACTCCGTGTGCGCGTGTTCGCGACGCCTTGACACATCATCTATTTAACGCTAACCGCGAGGCTACGGGTAGTCGCTGCCGGTGATGTCGAGTTTTGCTTGAATTCGTTTTGTGAATGTTCATTTGTCATGGGAATGTAAGAGAATTGTTGAGGTAACCTAATAAATGTATATGTACGTAAGATACGTGAGGAGAAGTTTGTCGGATGAAGGTTGTCATTTTCATGGTTAGGTCCGAAAATACAAGATCGTCGAAGTTGGTTTTAGCTAATGTCTTCTGTTATTTGTGTTGCTTTCGTTATATCCTCGTTGTGGGGCGCAGCGGCGTATTAGTTACAGCAACGAACTCTCGTTCGATAAATTCTGAATTATATTCCTTTTTGTAGCCGTATACTTCCTAGAGAAGTCGACATGATGCTCGATTGGACAGCTCTACTATGGATTCACGTGTGTAGCGTTTTGAACACTCACGAGGACTGGACACAACGCTATATAAGACGTTCTCTGCGACGTTCTGGACCAGAACGGAATGACGTATATAGCGGTCATAACTTACTATAGTTGCTACGTAGTTTCATTGCTTTGTAAAACGTTTGCCTAACATTGCTAGCTACCGCTGCACTGGTGGGATTCACTTCACGGCACGAAATTAACCGAAATGGCAGAGACTCATTCTACCGAGACGGCAATGATCGAAGATCTTAAGAATACCGCAGTCAGTTTGTTTACAGACGAACAGATTGCAGGTACAGACGCTTGTGTGGGACGAATCTCATGAACGTATCTGCGTACTGCGTACTGCGTACTGCGTACTGCGTACTGCTTAGATGAATACAGGCATTATGACCGATTGATTTGTATCATGTCTGTGGTATACCGAAACAAGCCTAAGTTGCAGTCCATGATCACTAGGTTGTGAAACGCTTTCTTCTGCTTTGTCACATTTACCTTAATTTTTTCATCTTTGTTTTAATAATAATAATACTAGTACTAATACTACTGCTGCTGCTGCTACTACTTTGCTACTACTACCACTACAACTATTACTACTACTACTACTACTACTACTACTACTACTACAAATAGTAATAATGTTATTAAGCGTTGTCATTGTCGTGTACATAGCAAAATTCGTCTACAAATGGGTGGAATTACTAAGCAGCTAAGGAGGAGATGCTATGCTTTCATCTTTGGAACATCCATTTTAACTGTTTTCTCTTTGTTCTTCTCTCCTCGTTGTATACCTTTGTGAGCCAGAGATCCGGAAGGTGTTCATGATCTTGGACCAACAAGTGACCCAGACGATCCCTATTGACTGTGTACCCTTGGCTCTGCGCGCTCTTGGACGTTTACCGACAGAAGCACAGACGCAGAAGATTCTTGACGATTTCGGGGACACGGCACTAGGTGAGGAGCTTTGAAAAAACACAGCGAACTATCGACCCGGCAGGGAAGCTAATAATCGTCTTGACAGAATGCTGAAGTTAACCTGAGCCAGTCATCTCGTTGCCTTTCAACATTCGACTGTGTGAAGGTGCGCAAGTGGTTACATTTTAGGTAGAAGTAGAAGTAATTATGTGAATAAGCTGCTCATGAGAATAAACGAACGGGACATTATATTGTGATTTCCATTAGTTGCGACTTTGGTGTGGGGCGCGGGCGTGCACGCATCATGGTTCTCTCAACACGGCACGACCGGCAGATAGTTCTTGGACGACGTGTAGCTGTGTAGCTGATTTAGTGAACTTCCGAACATTGTCAGGGGTATTGTAAACAAATCCATGGCTTGCGATTGAGTACTATCAAATTAATTACGAAATATGCCTAAAGGAATGCGGTATAAAAACACTAGAGACCAGGACGATAAGGGAAGGTCAGATAGAATTGCACAGATATTGAATGGTTAGAGTATAAACAAATATTGATAGTAGTATTTCTTGTAAGTTATGACAGATAGAAGGCTAGGGAACATTAAGTAACCGTAGCGAAGAAACAGGGGATTATAAATGAATGGGAAGAGTTGCACAATACAAACCCGACAAAATACCTCAGAAGGGCAGAATACACATATATAAAAAGTTGGACTCTGGAAAAGCCAAGGCCATACACATACCCCACCCCTCCTCACAAACACCTACACGCGCGCGAACACACACATATAAACACACACGTAGACATACATACACGCATGCACGCACGCACACTCGCTCGCACGCATGACCGACATGCTTTAGCACAACAGTCACTTAAAATGAAACTCTTTTGTGCAGTGGACTTCGCGCAGTTCTGCGCGTTGATATATCGAGATCGATGGGGCATGCTGGGATCGGAAGAAGAGCTCCGGTCGAGCATTGTAAACGGTTTCGATCCGTGACACACGGGCCGTCTCAACAAGAAGTGGTTCATTTACCAGATGACGACCATTGGAGACAAACTGACGCAAGAGGAATTCAAAGAAATGCTCTTTCACTTTGACATTGACGGCGAGGGTGAAATCGAATACGAAGGTAAGACAAGTGGGATTCTGGGTAGATCAGTGCTATTGCATAACTGTGAAACGTGGAAAGTAAAAGATATGGAAAACCGAAAACTAATTACATTCCGTTTCATGTGTTTAAGAAGGATACTGAATGTTACATGGTCAGTGGTGACATTAAACAAAGACATCCAGACAATTACAGCAGACGAGTGTGAAAACAAAACCAAGTCAAATAAAAATGTGCATGTATTGAGCATTTGCTCAGGAAACATGAAAGCAGCCAGTGACTGACAACAAAACCATGGATATTCGAAGGACTGATGGAATTGGTTAGCAGAAAATAACATGGCAAACATAGTGTTTTACATCGGATGGCATACGGATGCTTATCGATTGTTAAAGATATTACTCGTGCCATCAATGATTATTCAGTGCAACGTGGACCGTCCGTAGATCAGTTGGAATCGTTTTACATAACATGCTGTGCGAAATACTGCTCACATTTACATTAAAGCAAACATTCTATATGAATAATAAAATAAAAACGTATACAGTCTCCGTTTGTGAGTGTTTGTCCAGGAGAATAAACATTTTTATTAATGCACTTAAATATTGTTCCAGCTTTCTATGTGGATAATCTATCTCCAGGCAACTGTTCAAATGTAGATATGAAGGAATAACACACATTACATTTTTCTTTTTTAGAAATTATACAAAGGCTTCTTGAGTGAGAACGCCAGTCACCAAGTGAAAAGTCGACACCCGTGTCCACACGGACGTCTGTCGGAAGACATGATTTATTTAGATTTATTAAGGTCACTATTGGCTGCATATTAACAGGAAATACTATACTATTAGATATAGTAGAACATCAAAACATTCCCCCTATTTCTTTAGCGTTTCCCATATAATCAAACACCCCTATAGTTTAGCATGGAACACTAATCGGCGAATAAGTTTGCTCTTTGGCCTTGCCCGTAGCGAAATCTTATATACCCAACTGAAAAAGTGTTTTGAGCTTATGTTTATAACACTCGAGTTAGCGTGAAAATAAATCGTTTCCTGGAAACGACAAGTTATATTTGAGTCCAAATTTGATTAAGAACACAACGAACCGTGGATACGTTACCTGGAAATCGGGGTCACCACGTTATTGGGTAGAAGAAGAACATGTTATGACATGACTAAGTGATAAATGCGATTCGTAGTTTATAATAAAACGATGTACAGACGTTGATTAAAACACTGTAGAGTGTTTCGAACCGAGTTTCAAAACACTAGCATAATGATTTTACGGTTGAGGGTATTTAACTTCCTGCACCGTAAGATGAAGAAAGGTCAGGCTGCAGGCATTGATGAAGTGCAAGTGGAGATGCAGGTGGTGGCTTGATGGACAAACAAAGTTTACTGAACACGTGCTTGAAAGAGGGAAAGATCTCAGAAGAGTGAAGAACGACACCATGGAAAAGGAAGAGAGACGCACGACCCTGGGAAATACAGAGTCATTACTTTGTTGAGTCATATGATGAAGATGCTGAAAAGAATCCTGGATGACAGAATAAGTGCAGTAGTGGAAGGGGAAATCGGTGAAGAACAGTAGGGGTTTAGAAGAGGAACAGGAACACCTGACAAAATATTTGCCCTAAGGCAGTTAGTGGAAAAGAAATTGGAGGGACAGAAGATATGGCAGTAGGATTCATAGACCTGGATAAAGCATATAATACCTTGCAACAGAGATGGCGATGACGACAATGAGGCAGATGGGGGTCCCAGGGGCAGAGGTCAGGATGGTTGAAGGGACATATTAAAAACAAAGAGCCGGGTGTTGTGTGGACCGATAGTGTCATGAGAGTTTGATGTGTATGTTGGCCAAAGGTAGGGGAGCGCCCTGAACCCACTGTTGTTTATCGCATTGGTGGAACTGATAAGTAGTAAGACTGGTATGAGGGACATCCTTCGGAAGCTACTGAATGCAGACGATCTGGCAGTGGTAGTGGACGGGGAAGGAAACATATCTCTAAGAACAACTGACAGAGTGGAAGGATATATTCAGCAGGCATGGAATCAAAGTTGGATACGACAGAGGAATATGGGTGGGGCAGCAAACCAAAGTGCTGAGTGGAAATACACCCTAAGGGGAAGAAATTAAAACAAAGAGACAGGTTTATATACCTGGATGGAGTGATATGCGGGAACGGGAATTCAGACATCGAAATTCGTAGGAGGATCAAGGCAGGGGCAAACCTTGAAGGAAAGTCGAAGGTCTGATGAGAGACACGCGCATATCACGAAAACACAACGGGAATATAGTATACTTATGTGATATCTCGACGTACCTGTATGGTTTAGAAACTATAGCACAGGCAGAGAAGCAACAAGAGAAGGTGCAGGTTCCGTGAAAACAACTGGTTACGAAGAATTGTGGGAGTGAGAAGAACTGATGGGCGAAGAATGGAAGAGCTGAGGGAGGCGGTTGGAGTAAATGCAGCTTTGGGCGCTTCCTTGAACAATAACATTACACTTTTTGATCGGAGACAGCAATTTGTGTTGATGGGTCCATAAGTTTGTTGTCACTCCCTCTTTAAATACAAAAAGTTGTGTCACTACATTTTCCCAGGGGTGTGGTACAGACCACATAAATGTGCCAACTGTTTTTTGTTGCTTCATTAAACAATAATATTTCGGTTTTCGATTGGAGTTAGCCAATTGTTTGGGTTGGTCAATCGTTTGTACCCATTATTGGGCGGATATACGCCGTTTACTACATTTTTTTCATTGGATTATACGGGGCATACCAAATAAAAGCACCATTTTGTTTTCTTGCTGCTTCCAACAACAGGATTACAATGTTTGATCAGAATTAGCAAATGTTTCGGGTGGGTCCATAGTTTATCACCCCCCGTTAAACCCTTACCCCTGTGTCTTTTTATTACACATTCCCATGATATATAAGTAAAATCTGAAAGGAATAGTAAAAAGCAGTGTAGGAGAAATTTCCACAGAGGAAGGAATAAGGACATGAGGAAATATTTAGCAAAAATATACTGGAATAACACACTGAAAATTAAGACAGCAACATAATGCTGGAATATATTAAAGAGTTAAATTAAGTGCATAGTCGATAAATTTGTACCCTTCAAAAACAAGGCAAACGGTCCAAAAAGAAACACTCATCGAAAGAAGCCATTAGACAAATTAAGTATAAACAAATGATGTGGAAGTCACATAGATGTACTGGAAATTATGAAGACTACACCAGTTATAAAGAAGCACTTAACCAAGCTAGAGCTAAAATTAGAAATTCAAAGAGATGCTATGAACAACACTTAGATAGTAATATAAAACATAACAGCAAGAGTTTTTATGAGTATGTTCGAAGCAAACAGAAAGTTCAAGATAAGGTCGGTCTTGTAGAAGATAGTGGTACAAATATAATATTCTTAATGGCAGCTACAAAGCAATAAAAACAGCCTATATCGTTGCATAATTACCAACACCTTTAGGCCAATAAATGTTTTTACTGGGAGGCCTCTAAATGCAAGGGAACTGTATGGGGTATGCAATCAAATATACAGACTACAGCAAGTTACGGATTAGTTATTACTTGACTGTTCTGTGCCCAAAGTTATGATTATGTATAAATACAAGAGCCACTGTCTGTATCATTTGAATTCGTGTATGGGTGAATATTTGTAATTTGACAAAACAAAAATTAAGTTTGCTGGTTTCCTAAAAAGTCAAACAATTTAATAAATGTTGTTTGTACATCATTGTATAATATATGTAGTACCGTACATAAAATTGTCCATGTCCACGCCTTATCCTACAAATTGGGATTCAGGTAAAATAAACTGTTGAGACACATACATTGTACTCGCTAGTGTCATTAATGTCACGTGCTTATCTTTTACCATATAGTTCATGCAATTCAATCTTTGTGAACACTGTTTTTTTTCTTTAGACTTTTGATCAAATTGTAGGCATACAGCAATATTTTGCCTAATTAAACATATGTTCAGTCATTGTATTTGTAGGCCAGCGTGACGCCAATGACAAATGATGACACAAGTGTGTTGCTAATGACATATGACGCAAATTAATGACTTTTCGGATAGTATTTTATTCACAAGACTGAAACGTGTAATTAATCGCAACTGTTTCATCTTAGGATCGGTCAGACACGCCGAATACATTTTCTGACGATTCAGGGAAAATGTTTCATTTTGCTTGCCAGATCTAGATGCCGTTCTCTTATGACACACACCGAGAGGGCAATTGTGAACAGTTCAAAAACGGAGATATTATACAAAAACTAATCAATCTATCTACACACGGTCTTCCCGCGTAAATGCACACGTCATACGTAAACATCTTGCGATATATTTAACATGGAAAATGTTATATTACAAGTTCTTTTGTTTTTTACCACAAGATTTAAGTTTATCACGTTGTGTACTCGATTGTAAACATATTGTATTGTTTTTAGTACGATTATTCCTGTTTCTTCAAAATACATTTTCCCAGTCATCCACACTGTTCTTTACACTCCATTGTTTGTGCTTAGCCTATTTCAAAGGATGTCTGATGATGTTACTTACTTTTGTTTTGTTTCAGGACTAACAAATGTTTGTGACAGAACTGTCAACAATAAAATAACAAAGCTACAAAAACTCGCGGGTATTGACACCAACAACTGTCACGTTGTGTGCAACAACACGACATAGGACATCGAGGCACGTCACACAGTGTCAACACAAATAAGAGAAAACATGTGACTGAATGATTCATGTCGCAATATTTAGCGTTTATGCAGACACCAACTCCCTGTGACGGGGAAACATTCAAGTGTGACAGTTGTGCAGCAAATGTAAAGGTTCGTTTGCTTTCTCAGACAGTTCAGAAAACTCTGACACACGTGGAAGACATTGTTTTCCGAGGAACGGTTTAAAGTTGCACATTGAGACAGATTTTTTAATGTAACAACAGTAAAAAATGTTTTAACAACGTTGTTTTTAAACTATGTTGCTCCACCTTGGTAGACACTATGAATGGTGAGAATTTCTTCAGACGTGATGTACACTAGTGATAACACGTATATGTGCTTGTAGCAAAAAGTGCATTAAGGATAACAGCACAGTACAAAGTAATGTGTTTATAAAAAGTTTAAAAACAAATATAGTTTAGTTATGTCTGTGAATGAGCACACTGGTAGTGTAGAGAAACGATTCAAATGTGACACATGTGGTGCACAGTTCTCAAAAAGTCGAAATCTGAAAACGCATGTCCGTATACACACTGGGAAAAAACCCTTCAAATGCTATACCAGTGGTCACAATTCTCACAAAGTGGAAATCTGCAGACGCATGTCGGTATCCACACCGGGGAGAAACCTTACAAATGTGATACGTTTGGTGCAAGGCTTTCAGAAGGTTTGTTTGAAGATGCATGTACGTATCCACACCGGGGAGAAACCCTACAGATGTGATACCTGTGGTGCACAGTTCCCAGAAAGTGGTAATTTAAATAAACATGTCGGAATACATACAGAGAAAAACCCTATAGATGTGATACCTGTGGTACACAGTTATCTGGAAGTGGAAATCTGAAGACGCATGTCCGCACACACACCGGGGAGAAACCTTACACGTGTGATACGTGCGGTGCACAGTTCTCAAAACGTGGTCATTTGAAGACGCATGTCAATATCCACACCGGGGAGAAACCTTATAAAAAGGTGATACCTGTGGTGCACGATTCTCAGAAAGTGGAAATCTGAAGACGAATGTCCGTATCCATACGGGGGAGAATCCCTACATATGTCATATCTGTGGTGCTCAGTTCTCCGCAAGTGGAATTCTGAAGAAGCAAATTCCGTATCCACACCGTGCAGAAACAAATGCGGGGCACAATTAGCATATAGTATCAATTTGAAATCACGTGGCAGTTCTCATAATGAAGCTGAGCCGAGGTGATGCGTGTGGCTTCCTGTTCACAAGTGGCAATTTTAAGTCAGACATGTGCACTGGCAATGTTAACACACGATTGAGATAAAACATATGTGGGTGCTCAGTCATTTTTAAAGAATGGTCCAGGAAAGAAACGTGTTGACATTCGCACAACACTTTTAAGATGTGATATGTGTGGACATCAGATCGGAAACAGTAGTATGTTAAATAAGATTTTTTTGTGTGGATACTTGTACCGATGTGAAATGATTGAAATGCGACACATGTAGAAAACAGTATTCGGGTCTGTGATTTTCACAATAAAAATGCTTCTTTGGATATGTTCCTGGACAATGTTGTCAAACAGGGTAATTGATAATGCATAGGCCCACCAGAATAAAGTTGTGTTTTCGGCAACCCGATGGACCCTATTAAAAGGTAGCTGGGCGTAAAGTTGTCTATATCATTATTATTATATAGCATTTATAGAGCGCCGTGTGTCCGGATATCAAATCTGCACAAAGGCGCTGACAATCGTAGAGTGTAAATAAAAATGCATTAAATGACCTAAGACATATTAAATATAAATATTAAATACAAAGGTAAAATAAAATGATTTAAAAGTAGCATATAAAAATTACATGAAATGTCAGTTAAATAAACCTGAATAAAAATAAATAAATATATATATTTACAAGTGGATATACATATATAAATTAAATGCATTAGCCGTTTAAATACCTAAAATAAATAAGGTGCTTAAAATGTATACAATAAATACATATAATAGGCTAATTAAAAAATAATAACCGCATCCTAAGTACCTAACCGAATGTCAACATTGCATAAATGTCACTTGCGGATTACAAAGTTCTTTGAAGGCCTGTCGAAATAAATATATCGTTAAGTTCTGGATCAAGACCATTCCTCTTTAACAGCGGTGTTACTACGACATGTTTCATGGCGACAGGTCGTAATACCGACACGATGGACATGTTAACAATGCTGGTTAGCATTGGTCCAAGAATGTCAATGTTAGATTTAAGCATGCTTCCAGAAATGTCGTCAATGCTGGAAGAAGATTTGCTGGATGTCTTCTCAACCAGACCGTATATGGCGGTGACTCGTCGTTGATCGTCGCACAATGGTTTTCAATACGGCATTCGAAGTCGTGTAGGAATGCGGGCAGTTGTCATTGCGAGCGTGCAGTCACCAGCCGTGTACTGATATCAGCGATCTTATATGTGAAATAAGAGAACAATCGCTCAGCTAGCGCATCCGGTCGTCGTCGCATTCGGGGAGCACAAGCGTACTAGTACGACCCATCAAATTGTTCGTGATGCGATACATTGCTTTGGTATCGTGAGATGTAGCTTCGATTTCAGCACCGTAATATGCAGATTTGGTTGTGGCGATGCTCTGCTTAAATGCTTCACGCAAGTCAGTGTAAATTTCACGATGGACAGCTAGCCACTTGCGCTCTGCTCGTCGCACTTGCTGTCTCATCAGCTGTAAGTTGTCAGTACGACATGGTTGTCTTGGACGCACGTTTATTAATCGTTGGATGACTGGTGCACGTATGTCAATTACCGTTCGAAGTTCATCATTATACTGTTCAAACAGACTCTCAATGTTGTCGGCGGAGTTTATAATCAGTGGGAAAGCGCGTAAGTCGCATTGACACTGCTGCATGTTGATTGCAGCGTATTTACGATAAATCACTTCCTTAAGCTCTGGTCGTGGCTTAGATGAAACCAACTTTCACATGATGATGTGGTGGTCTGTGAGCAAGGACTCCACCGACACGTCAGTCACAATAGAGCTATTCACCGAGGTGATAACGAGGTCGAGAATGTTACCCAGGCAGTGTGTTACTGATATCACATGTTGTTTAGGTTTACATCGTTCAATTAAGCCACGTGCATCTTTGTCGTCATCGTTTCCATAGCAAACATTGAAGTCATCGGGTATGACGATAGCGGTATTTCGAAGCGCATTTAAGACATTCGCCGAATTCTACGAGGAATTGGCGAAAGGACTTCGACTTGCGACCAGACAATGGTGGTCGATAACTTACAAAGTCACGTGCCAATGCCGTAACTCTCGTCCCGCGTAACACCACTTCAAGGCATTCGAAAGATTCCGCGGGCCATGGTCTGGATTGGGAAAGGTGGAAGGACATCATAAAATACCCCAACTCCCCCACCCCGTCGATTGCTCTGCGGGAGATGTTCAAAATTGTAACCGTGAGGGACCATCGTAGAAGTGACAATCTCATTATTACTGTACAACCACGTCTCTGTCAGGCACAGAATGTCGATGTAATTTTCACATAATTGTAGTCTGTGACAAAGTCTACTTTGTTACGTTCAACAGCCCAATCGTAGCAGTAGCTGGGCTGTCAAACGTAAGTCGAATCAGATTCTGCATGAAGATGTTACGTCTCGCGGTAAACGTGGAGGGAGGCGGTGGATAATTAGCACAGTAATTGGTCTTTGCTTTGATATCCCTGCCCTACAGCCCTTGCCAGTCCGACCATTGTTCAAGCGTCCAAGTGGTCCAAGTTGTACCACACAAGCGTCTAGTGTAAGGTGAATTCTGGTCACAATCGCGCGTCCAATCCGCAGTAGGTCAGTTCGATAGTCCGCTACCATGCTATGAAGAATGGCTGTGCAGTGGTCCTGTTGTTGCCGTCACGCCTCAAACAGAGGGTCACAGCTCCCTGGGCCAGGGATCGTTTGGCAATTTCAAAGGTCTCTTCTGATGGCATTGTCATTGTGCAATTGGGGATCATTACTTTTTGCTTAAGACATGATCAACCATGTTTTGGAGAAGTGTTGACAAACTGACATTTATATTGTAAAGGATATTATCTTGAAGCTGAAAGGTGGGAGTTTGTAAACAAGATATACCCTGGAATCAAATGGCCTGAATTCGCACCGTTTTAAGAACTTGTGAATGGACACGATCTCTGTTCATTATATATTTCTATTCTACACACAAGTTGATTAGCTGACAATGTTGCCGTCATCAGAGAGGAAATCTAGCTTTTACCAGTATCACAGAAAAAAGTAAACTTCTCTTAACTTGGCCAGAACATGGTTGAGAATTACAACAGACCTGCCTGATTGATATTTCCGACTGCTCAAATCTCAGTGGAAATTCTTGAAAATAGGTTTCTTTTTTGAAAAGTTCAAAACCATAACTCATAAAATTGGAGGCGCAAGATTGATTTTGGTATCTTTGTCATGTTGTAAACAATATTATAACTCAGAGTTTGTAAGATAATTGTGTGAAACACTGGGTCAAACATATAGACTAGTACTAAGTGGCCCATTCAATGTCCCGCTGACATCTACACCTGATAACTTCTCAGACAGAGTTTCTGCGACTCCAGCAACAATCAGGTGGAATGGTGAATTTCTAATATGACTCTGTAACAATAATGGCTCAAACAAGTTTGAGAACCACTGGACTAGGCTACAGTCTGGCTACAGTATAGTGTGTACAGAGTCAGAAACGGGTTTACGTAATGGCTTCAACAACTGCACGATTTATTCAACATATACATTTATTAGTACGCATCATGTATAAAAAACATAATCGTAAATGAAAATGGAATAATATAGAAAACGTACAATTATAAACTGTTGTACAAGAGTTATGATCATTTGAGGCCAACTAAAAATATATATGGATCTTGGTTGTTTTTTTAAATACACTGATGCCCTTATACTTTACTAGTATGTGTTTTGGATGATGGCCACAACATCTTTACAATAATGGTGGTTGTTTTATGTAATTACTACAGCCCTACACCCTGAGTGATAATGGCACCTAAAGCATGACTTGAAATAATCAAGCAGTACACTGCATGACAAATTTGGGATCGAGATTTCTTGACAAAAAACTGTTTCTTTTGTCACTGTCATATAATAGAAAAGGAGGCTGTGGTACCAACAAGTATATAACATGTTTCATTTTCATATGACATCATGTAAGTGAAGTTATATATATATTATGTGATGATATCTCATTCTGTTCCATTGATATACGGTATATTTATAATTGTTGTGTACATTATATTATTATATTCTATTATATATTGTTTAATGTTTAATATGTTGTTATATGGTTTAATACATATCAACAAAACAAGGATTGCATTAATTAATATATGTACAAGTAAATCATCCCTCCACTGCTAATTGGTATCTAAGGCTTTCATTGTTTTGCCTAATGTATAATATGACGAAATCCTGATTCATTCCTACCCGGGGTAGAAATTGGTGGCAGCACATTGCTGTAAGCATTTCACATTAAATTATCACTGTCCGTTTTGTGACAAAAGATATTAGTAGATAAATGACAATAAAGAATTTAGTTTTGCACCTGTGACAATACATAATCACTATCAGTTGGTGACAACAAATTGCAGTGGACGTATAACAGTACATTATCACTGCTATTTGGTGACAACACATTGCAGTGGACATCTGACATTATTGCAATACATTATCACTCTCAGTTGGTGACAAAACATAGTAGATAATAGCAATATATTACTATTGTCAATTGGCGACAACATATCGCAGTGCACGTATGACAGTATATTAATACTCTCAATGACCACTAACACAAAAATCAACAATTGTGTCGTTTTTGCTCTAGTAAATTATTTGTTTATCGTAGCGGAAGAAGACGGCCAGACGATGGATGCGCAAATGGTTGCAGTAATGGAGGCGATCCCTCCAGCAGCAGGACCATGCGTAGATGTTTAAACTAGTCTTCCATCGGATTTACATTCAATTAGTGGTGCTCCTTTTCTTGACTTTAAGACTCGTTGCAATTATTTCGAGATATGCAAAAGCATATTGCTTGACTTTTCTTTTGGATCGTTTAATACATGTGAAGACTCCTTTGTTCGTGGCTCTCTACGTTTGTTGTCACTTCAACAAACACATTTTACAAAGATTATTTTCATGTCAAGAGAAGTGATGCAAATAACGGTTAATAAAAATTGACGTCATGGTGACGTTGCAACAGAAAGTTTTCTTTGATGAGCATTGCTTCAAAAATGAGGAGAACTGAAAAGTTCACAATGACTAATTTAATAATTACAAAAGGTTATATGCCACAACTGTTTCACGTAATACAACACAAAGTTAAAAAAAATCAACCAAAATAATGATAAAAAAAACAGAGGTGCTTCATAAAAAAATAAAGTACTCTTAGTTTTAAAAAACATTTTGAAAATGTCGTAAAAGCAGTCTGTCCACCTTAATTACTTTGGTGGACAAAAACTCTTGAAAAATGTGTTTTTACTACAAGAACTGTCTGCAATTACACAGGCGTCAGAAGATGAGGGACTGGGTATTAGTTTAACCCACAACATATCTGCGAGGGGTGATGCAATTGGAGTTTTCTGGTGAGCCTAACGACGGTTGCAGTATGAAGATTTTGGGGAGCCTCAACTCTCTAATATTCACTAAAGTAAAGGTACGTTCTTATATAGCGCAGTATTCAGTACTCAGGACTGCTCAATGCGCTTTACACTTTACCCCCTGGCAGACCTGTTTAATCGAACTTTATCTAAACTTCTCTGGGAAGCATCCAGCCACGCTGCAATGCATGTGCGAAAACTAATCTTACAAAAAGGTAACAGGTAACCATTCATACAGCTAAATGAACTGGACCCATGTAGAGGGAATAAACTTGCCGAAGGTTCGACACGGCAGCGCATGATTCGAACCCGGGTTCTCTCGGTTGACAGTTGGACGCCTTAGCCACTGTGCTCGACAAATACTACATCTATGTGTGCCATCTTGTTGATATAAAATGGCATCATTTTAGCCACAGTACAGTTAGCAACTAGTTAACACAGATATACAAGCGAACAGACCTACCAACATTATAATCATAATACTAAAACTTTATTTTGACACTGTCAAATCCGGGTCGGCTACCCCGTTCACGGGTGTACAAGCATTACAATACTAAATAGCTTAAAATTATAATCAGTCCAGGTAAATAATAAAATAATAATGATACGCTATAAAACATGTTAAAACAGTAGAATGTTCCCGTGTGTAAATTATTTTAAATATATATTTACATATGTACAAAATAAACTGCATTCGTTAAAAGGAATATTAAATGTGTGAAATATAAAAAAACACTAATACCATGAATACTACAATGATAATAAATAAGATAATATGTAATATGTGTGTTAAAGTCCTATGTCAGCCATGTAAAACCCATTAAGTGGAGAAGAACAATGTCTTTAGTTTTTTCTTAAATTGAGGGAGATTGCCGTTGTTGCGCATGTTTATGGGACGTTTTTTCCACAGAGTGGAGCCAGGACAAGCAAATGCACGGCGGCCTAAACGTTCTAAGTTCACTCTAGGAACTTCCAAGAGTTACCCGCTTACAGAGTTTAGGGAACGGCGTGGTGTTTATTGGTGTGATAGTGCCGCAAGGTACTTAGGCGTACCATCGTATAATGCTCTGTGCACAAGGACGAGTATCTTAAACTCAATACGCCTACTAATAGGCAGCCAGTGTAATTTCCGCAGTATTGTCGTCATGGACTGCCGATCGCCCCGCCGAATCTGCATGACAATTCGAGCCGCAGACTGGCTGAGCCATTTCCAGACGGTGCAGGTAACGATCGTTTATTCCGAAAAGTATCGCATTACCCTAGTCAAATTGCGATGTCACCAGTCCGTGGACCAGACTCTTACATGCACTGGTGGTAATAGAATATCGTATCTTTGCAATTTGTGACAGTTGATAATAGGCGTTGCGACATACGTTCGCTACTTGTGACGCCATCGATAGATCAGTGTCAATAACAAATCCGAGATCTCGGATAACGGAGGAGTTGTCAACGAACTGGCCACATATGTTGACGCGGCTTAACGATATAGTGGCCTATTTCTTTTGTCTCTCCGACCTCTCCGCGGACGTCCGCGGATAGAAATTTGCTATTCTATTTGACGCGGAGAGATCACGTGATCTCTCCGCGTTAAAAAGAACAGCCCGGAGAGGATCTCCGGACCGCTCCGATTTCTCCGCCTGTAGGGCATGTCGCATGCGGAGAGGTTCGGGTTGAATAGGCCTCGTGACTTTCAACATGACGGATTATAAACGAAAGATAAGTGGCATTGTACAAAATGTAAACTGAAATATGTAGTTTTCAGTTTGCTTTGTACATGTGATAACGCAATTATGTACATTTTACTTGAGCAATATACACAATGAAGCGTGTAAATATGTATTTGGAATATTCAACTAAGTGAAATAATGGTTTTCTGTATTATCGCCATGATCACAAAACATTTAATGATTGAAATGAGAAATGTCAAATAAGGAACCTGCGCGTGTATACTCTGCAAATACAGATGTCTAGATGAGAATGATACTGCATCCATTCTGTTAAAATAGCATGATACAGAAACAGGTCTACATAACATAGCCGGTAAGTCGTAAACATGCAGAGTATGCTATATTTAAATATTAATAATAATAAGATAACTTCTATTGCGCCTAAATCCTTGGAAACCAAGCTCAGAGGTGCATCAAAACAAAAGGATTGGTCAATCTTAAAATCCATAAGTAGTCAACAGATGGGTCAAGGCGCCAGGGAGCTACGATGGATAAGCAAGGTTGAAAAGATAAGTTTTTAAATGATGACGGAATTTTTTAATATTTTCAACTGATCTAACACTAAGAGGGAGCATATTCAAAAGAGTTGGTGCACCAACAGAAAAAGCCCTAGTTCCAATGTTAGTGTTAACTCTTGGAGCAAAAAGTAGGTCAGAACTAGATGATCGAAGCTGGATAGGTTTTCTTACAGGAGTAAACAATGAATGCAAATAAGATGGTTGCTTACTGGACAGTGCCTGGTATGTAATGGTACATATCTTAAATATTATACAATATCATACAGGAAGCCAATGCAAAGACTTCAAAAGTGGTACAGAACAAAAAAACGAGGAGATCTTGTAACTACTCGTGCTAGAAAATTTAGGACATGCTGAAGTTTTGTAATATCCTTGCTCGCGATATTATAAAGGAGCGAATTGCAGTAGTAAAGTCTGCTGGTAACAAGCACTGTTGCAATAGTTTTAGCAACAGAAAATTACATGCCTGCGAATACGGCGAAGATCACGAATGTGATAAAAACAGCAGCGACATGTTTGAGATATTTGTTGTCGGACATTGAAGTTACTATCCAATATCACTCCCAGATTCTAAACTGAGGTTGCTGGTGTGATATACTGATTCAAAATATGTGTATGAAAAAACCATCCAGTTTACTACGCTGCATTGCAGTACCAATAATGATCAATTCAGTTTTAATTGCATTTAATTTCAACTTGCTGTCAGTCATCCAATGGAAGATATCTTGAAGGCAATCACAAAGTTGGTTAAGGGAGCGATTTGTATTCAGGGTAGCCAACGAAATGTAGATCTGAGTATCATCAGCATAAAGATGCTGATCCAAGTTGTCTTTGTATAACAGAGCTTAGTGGCGTGGTGAATTGTTTGTATTGTCAACTGCAGTCTTGATGCAGTATCAAAACAATGAATGTACATTTAATAACATTCTCGTATTGTTATGTTTTGATACCCCATAAAACAGTGCCAGAAGATACCACTATATTGGTGTGATTGTTTGTTGCACAGCATACCATTTTTGGAATCAGGGAACTGAGTAAATGCAGGGTAATATTAATAACAAAATGTAATTAAAATGTTCACTACATTATTTACAAACATCCATTTTTAGTTTAACATGTATTGTATGCATCAATAATGTAAGGATTTTCTTAAATTAAATAGCACATAATGTTTAATATTTTTCTTTAAAAATTTGATAATTTGAAATAGATTACTGTTATTTTCAATGTTGTAATTCATGCAATGTTACTACGCATCAGAACGGTGGGGTTCATAATGGTCCAGTGATGTGTGGCAGGTTCAATGCCTGCTAGTGTTTGAATGTTGCATACAAAACAGTACTGGTTGTGCACATCCACTGATTCCATTAATTGCCTTCAGCATGTGTAATGTAATTTTGATGTCGCTCCTACCACTTTTCTATCTGAAGTGATGTCTTTTTTATGTGATTAATAAAAAACACATAAACAAATCAATCGTAAACAGTGTTTGAAGGTTTAATTTGAACCCTGAAGAGATTGTATACATGGTTTTTATTTTTTACTCAATATCACTCCAATGACAGTAAAAATGTATTTTCTTGCATAACAAATGCCTACACCCTAATATGAAAACAAATGCCTACATACTGATATGAACGTGCACCTTTGTTGCATGGAATTATTTGCACATATATTAAATACACTTATTTAGTAAGGGTAACATCCTAACGCAATTCAACTGTTTTATTTCTCCGTTGCAAGAAAATTACATCATGAAAAACACACATATTGCTTTGACTATGATCGTGACATTGATGATGATCCAAGATTGTTTCTCGTCTCCTTCAGGTTAGGCAGCTACTCTCAAACAGTTTCCGTGAATCATCAGTATAATGCGAATTAAACAATACTTATTGTATTGGAATGTGTTAAAGGGAACTGTTTGCCATGCAAATACAACCACATATTTTGTATACACCCAGCTTCTTGAAAGCCCATACAATGGATGTGTGACATATACAATGTGTCTTGTAAAAGGATATACAATCATGTAATGTGAACATGTGGGATTACATCACGCAATAGCAAGCACGCTTTTATTGGATAAGAATTGTCTTTCTTATTTATTTATAATAGTTACATCATTAAACACAACACACAGATGTCCCATCTTTGATGAGCAAGTACCATGCCATGGTACCTACAGCACAACATGATTTTAACAAGTTACATATTAAATATGATATTGTGCACACAACTATCAATGTTTAGCCGGCAGACCTGGGTTCAATTCTTAATTTAATTGAATTGATCAAAAATTTGCTCGAATTTTATTTGAAAAAAATTAATTGAATTGGAATTGATCCTTCTTGTGAGTAAATTGAATTAAATTGGAATTGATCCTAGGTAAATAAACATGAATTGCAATTTAATTGGAATTGACAAAAGTGAATTGAACCAAGGTCTGATAGTAGGTCTACACACTATTTTTACAATTTGCCCCTCCAATGAATTATACACAGTACACGAATAAATACATATTTTAACATAAATATGATTGCAATACTCAATGTTTTTTTGTTCGAGTATCCATTTGTTCTACCCTATTTGCTTGCTATACGTGGCGAACACGTTATTAGGCACTACGAATTAAGCAACAACAATGTGGTGTATGTCATACACAGATCACATGAATGCATCGGCTTTGACACAGGCGTTAGCCGTTACACACACGACATAGTGTTTATTTTTGTTACAATATTAATGCATATTTTTGTGTAAAAATTATTGACTAATAACATAACAGCACATGATGTGAACTTGTGAGCATATGAAACATATTTAATGTTGTAAGCATCATGGTATTTTAAGAAAAAAATAACTAACAAAATGATTCAGCTAGTGATTTTGTGTCCATGTTGTTTATGGGCGATAACAAGGCTGTTGCTACCATCTCCGATGTGCGCCGAAGTCTATTCTTTTTTACCTTCTCCGCTTTCTCCGCTTCCGGTGTCTCCGCGGACTGCAAAAGAAATAGGGCCTAAGTGTACGCAGACTTGGCGAACGGAAGACAATGGCTTCTGATTGGTTGTCGTTCATCACGAGTCCGTTGTCATGGAGCCATATTTTCACTTCCTGTATGCAGGCCTCCATACGTGCAAGGGCTTGTGTGTGGTCGGTTGGTGGGAAAGTGATGTAGAGTTGAGTGTCGTCTGCATATAGGTGGTGTTGAATATGGTGCTGTTGTAGAAGTTTGGTTAAAGGTGCGATGTACGCGTTAAAAACTATCGGTCCCAGGACAGACCTTGTGGCACTCCTGTCATTATGGTGTTTATTTCCGACACGCCATTCTTTACACGTACTACATAATATTATGTTCGATCACACATATAAGATGTCAGCCAGGCAAGGACGTCGCCAGATAACCCGTATCCATGCAACCATCTCAGCAGTATGGTATGGTCGATGGTGTCGAAAGCCGCAGTAAGATCCAGTAGCACTAGGACAACACTCCGGCGACAATCAGTCGATTGTGGAACGTCGTTGTACATACGCACGAGTGCTGTTTCGGCACCGTGGTGTGCACGGTACGCACTCTGATCAATTCCGTAGATACCGTTCTCCTCCGTGAAGTGTTGTAATTGGGTCCGTCTCGTCAGCATCAAGGTAAAACGATTCTATGTCTGCTGCGAAACTGCTGTTGTTGGTCGCTGCATATTTCCGATATGTAACGTGTCGTTTCAGACAGTCTGGTTTTGATTGGAAGAGTCCACATTCGACGGCGTAGTGATCGGTAATTAGTAATGTGGGCACGGCATCAGTGGCAATAGGATGTGATGTTTTCGCCGTTATCATCAGGTCTAGTGTAATACCCCATTCGTGAGTAGCGCCATTGATATGTTGCACAAAGCCAGCCGTATCAAGCAGATCGGCCAGATTCACCGCGAGGGTGCAAGTTGAATTGTTACATCTCGTGTAGAAGTCACCGCACACGACCGTCTCTGTAGGATGAGCAGCAGCGATGAATAACACTTTGGAGACATCATCCAGGAAAGTTCCAAAACACGTATTTGGCGGTCTGTACATCACGATTATTGTGCAGCCGACGCGGGCATTGCGTAGAGTAACGGAGAGTGTTTCTGAAGCGTGCATGTCAACAGTGACATGAGCTGCAGAGTTTTGCTGAACAGAACTCCAACACCTCCACTGCATCGAGCGCCACCACGCAGCTGGTGAACGAGCGTATCATTTTCTCTGCAAAGTTCAGAAACTGAAGCATTGTCTTCATCTGCCAGGTTTCAGTTACAGCAACAATGTCCAGAGAACACCCGTCAACATAATCACGTACGAACAATGATTTGTTTCGCAGAGATCTGGTATTAATCAGAGCAAATTCATCCTTGCCCACGATTACGGCCGAGTCCCATTTTAATGTCGGTACTTCTATTAGATTGTTGTTATGACGTGTGCATGGCCGATCGGTGGGTGGTCGATGTCCGATAATTGGATCGATTGTTCTTTGTTTCCGAACGCCGCGTCGGCAGCCGCGTCTCGTTGGTAACCCGGCAGCAATATCGACATCAACTAGCATCCTCCAAGTGTTGGCGTTCAGGCGTGACGCACAGGAATTTTAAAAGCAATTGACAGGCAGTGTACCTGTGCGACGGCATGGTTACGCAACAGGATCGACTGATTAGAATATCCACTGAGGTGCCTCAGTAAACGATAAACAGAGTTTTTAAAAACAGTACAAACACACACCTACAACATTCTTGTCGCTGACTAAATTGTTTGGCATGATAATTGTAGATTGCTGCACGTATGCAGTGAAGATCAGTGTCGATGTGTAATTGAAACAGACTAAAAATTGGGATAATTTCGAAGCGACGTACACATGCAGCGGGTTAGGCGCAGTCACGTGGAGGATTAGTATTTGTTGAATAGAGCACAGGTATAGTGCTGTATTCAACAAAGAAATAAGCTACACCAACAATATTTTATTACAAATAATAATTTCACTATATAAATAACGTCATGATAACAGCACAAAAATTGTTAAAATGTAGAAATAAATGCTTGCCTTTACGTTCTGTCTTAGCACAAGTTGTCTCCTTGACATCTATGACCGCCTCCTTCAAATAGGGATGCCTGGCATGCATCGTTGGCCATTCACTCACTGCATGATGCAGGTCACGATGCATTGGAAGAAACTTGATCAGTGCCTTTGTCTTCTGGGTAGTCCATCGATGGTATCGACATCTTTTGGACTGAACAGCCTTCTTGGTGAAGCCACTGTACGTCTGATAATAGGCAGTGCTGCCTGGAAATGAATCGTGAAATCAGCTAAGAAATGCACAAACTACTTGTCGCATGATTGTAAATTGGCAATATTAAATATAATTGTTATTATTATGCATTTACCACTTTTCTAATACAACATATTTTTTTAATATTAGTAAATACCAAAGGTAAAACTAATCATCACATGTGTTCTGTAACTATGTAATAATGTTACAAAAATATAGACTTTATAATTTTATCAACATTAATTATGCCGGTGCATACATATGTGTAACTGATGCATGGTAAACAAAACCACTACTACGACGACGAGATAATTTTACTTGTATAAAGCGTGGCTTAAAAATCATGGAATATATATACTTAGATATGAACAACCATATATTGTTCTCCCTGGGCCAACTGAAATCCAACGGGCAAACATAAAACATTATGTAGTTTTAAGTGTTTGTCTTGTTCTCTTTGCATACTAGTGTAGTAATAATAGTTTTAAATATAACTATTCTAGTGCTCATTTTTAAATCTAATACATTCTTGCAATAATTGTAAAAATTACATAATATAACAATTTGATATACATGAATAACTGCTGCAAAGGGCTTTTACCAAAATGAATCGTTCGGTGTTTTGAAGTCATTTTTTATTTCTATCGTTACACCTTGGCGACTGTAAACATTAACACAGCTATTTGAAATGTGTGTCAAGCTTTATTATTCCTCAATACAGCATTACATGGCACACCAGTTGATTAGCAAAAAAATCAGTTTCGGTAGATGCGTGGGAATGTTTAATATTGTATTTTACTATTATTGTTTGTATATTATAGGTTTAACATGTTGTTTATTTTATAATTAATTTCCACTGTAAAGCGGTAACAAATGCTTAATTAGTTTACTTTTCCGAATCATATGCCCTCTGCTTAATGTATATATATATATATAATATATATATATATATATATTATATATATATATATATAAGCATAAGTGCAGCATAGGTCGACCGCTCCATTATGAGAGATAGGATATACAACCTCCGGGAAAACATCTCCCAAAATAAAATAAAATAAATTTTTGGTGCAAATAATTATTGATATCATTATATGTATGGGTATACTACATACACTAACAGTTCAAATTATAAAATAAAAGATACTGTCTACGCAATATGCTGCTGTTAGAGGTATATATATATATATATATATATATATATATATTATATATATACATACATATATAATATTATAAATATGTGCAACATTATAATATAGGCAACATGTTATACGGCATTCAATATGATTAATGTTAATAACAGTAATACATTAAAGAGAATTAAAATAATATAATTTACTTGCGAATTAACTTACATTACTGTCACATTTTGGTGTAGAAGTATCCATTCTGCGGAACTACCCTAGGGCTACGGACTAGATTTGATGACATTGAAAGTTACGCAACTACGATTCCGTCCGTTTACTGTTGACCCTTTGAACATATATGCATGTAAGTAAGTAAGTAAGTAAGTAAGTAAGTAAGTAAATTTAATGCAGTGGAAACAGTGTACTGTAGGCCAGGCCATACGCTCACGTTCACTGTTATCAATGTCAAATTCATAAATAAAAGTTCAATTTTTTGTTCTTTTTAAAATTTAGATTCTAAAGTGTATATAGAATGTGGAAGCGCTTTAATGGTATTTAGTTATCTAACAATATATAAATATTTTGCATTTTGATTTTTTGGGGGAAATGTCTGTGTTCTCGTGTCATTCAATATGAACTGTAAAATATTGCCGCACCTTAGATTCTGGCTGGCACCTGGTCGGGTCCTGTTGATTTGTCTGTTTTTAAGTCATGAAATAATTTGGCGACTCCTTTTTTGTGATGGTGATGTGTTTTACACTAGTAGTCTAACGATATGTCTGTGTATACATTGATGAATGTTGCATGTGCATTGTGCACCATACAATGTTGTATGTGCATAATGTCTGTATGTATGTATGTATGTATAGACATGTAATATATATATATATATATGTGTGTGTGTGTGTGTGTGTGTGTTTGTGTGTGTGTGTGTGTGTTTGTGTGTGTGTGTGTGTGTGTGTGTGTGTGTGTGTGTGTGTGTGTGTGTGTGTGTGTGTGTGTGTGTGTGTGTGTGTGTGTGTGTGTGTGTGTGTGTGTGTGTGTGTGTGTGTTATTTTATACGTCTACAAGAACACATTATTATTTTTTGGTAAAATATTTCAATTAACTCTTTACAAATCTAAATTATTTTGCACCTAATATGTGTTTTGTCAGTTTGTAGACTATTTATGCTGAATACAACATACAATACATTAGTTGGCTAGCATGTATAATATCCTTCTTTCAAATGTCTCAGATGAACAACATTCTAATAATTTTACAGCCATCCAATCGGAAATATTCATAATAAAGCTTGAAGACCACGATTAGATTAATTTCTTTAGAATAGGACAACATTTTTTTTACACAATGAACTTCTACTTGCGGACATGCCCATTAAGGGTCGGTTCGCCAGTATCAACAGTGGAATTTTTTGCTACACTTCCTCTGAGGGAAAATGAAACATTGTGGTTGTGATAGCTCCCAGCGGTGGCTCTACCTTACGGAGTCTGGTTATATTAACTGACACAAATGGTGGCGCCACGTTACGTAGATGATAGAGGTCATGTACACGCATTTTGTAATCGTCGACTTTGCAATCGCACAGCTTGTTCTTGGACTAACACGTATAATTTAGAAGCAGTGTTCGTCAATGTACTAAAGGTATAATTCTGTCGTTAATCTGTACATGGCGACCCATCACATTACTCGAATATGTCATTTGAGTGAGTTGTTACTATTCTTTTAATGTGGGCGATAAATGGGTGATTCATCCTGAGATCCAGAGGCACACACACACGACATGTGCGGCGTGTTTGGATGGTAAGCAACAATTGACCCAATTGTGTTTTACTTGTACCATCATACTCAAATAGTCAAACGTAATTATGAATATGATGTTTTGAAAACAAATCTAAAAACCTGGCCTGAAACACAGACTGTAGCCTAGCCCTAGCCTAGGCAGGCTTTATTTATATTGATTAAATTTTCAGTTCAGACAAATTCTTACAGTTATGCCAAGTTTGAATAGCCTCGTTGTTTGGGAAGATGCCACTCACAACAGGCTTCTCAGAACCATTGACATTGACTGTTTCTTTCCTGTGGTGATGGTTATACGTATTTACAGCTGTTTTTGTTCAAACAGTTAAATATAGAGTACGATTTCATCACCATCGCCGATATAATTATGTTATATATTAGTGCTGCCACCTTTTGCATTACTGAAACATTTCTCAATTTGAAACTGTATACATCTTGTTGAACATTCATACTCCAATGCCCCAGCATTTGAGTAGTGACTGATATATCAGACTAACGGTTTATATATCAAAGACTTTGATGTCAATATCAAACAAGTGCTCAGAAAGAATTCCTGGAGAGTATACAAACCTACCGCTATGACTATTATTACTACATGTATGATGTATCATAATTTCATTGCCTAAACACAAAACATATAATAAAATCTTAATAATATATACGCGAATAATCACAACCTACTTTAAAATGCCAATGAAATATATCAATGCGGCATATCAAATTCCAACAATATATATAATTGTTCTAATCAGCACTATCAAAAGTTATACAAGCCATTATAAATCAAATGTATAATTATTTTGAACAGAGATGTCTACGATCAACCAGAATACTGTGACCTGTTCAGTTTTGTGAATTATAATGCATGGAGATGATACAAATCTTTGTACAACTCTGTAATATTAATAAATCAAAATATAATTCGCACTTCATAGTAAATCCCACCACAACTTTCATAATTTATGTGGTACTATAACACCGTTATTATTCTCAAATTTTCATTAAATAAATATATATTGTATTTCTATAGTAAAAGTGCGAGGAATAGATGAAAACGTTTAGTAATATTATAAAATTATTATGCACCGGAGCGATTTGGATTATTCTGCGTAGCCTCTATTATTTGTTTATTTTACTTGCATACATAATATATATATATATATGTAAGTATGATCAATTAAAATATTTAATTCATCAACTGCAAACATATTTATTTCATAATTTACCAATATTGGCACAAATTTAGCCAACCAACACTACCAACAAAACGTTCAGACATTACCTTAATGGAAACATAAAGTATTTAATTGTCAACTTGTTAATGAAGAAACAATCTCTGAAACAATTGATGATAAAGACAACATTTGATTTGCAGTGTTTCCTCACTGCTATTAAAGTAAACTAAACCTGTTTTGATTCAATCTTTAACTTTAATCACAAACCAAATATTAACTTCTGGTATCTTTCCTGATAAACTCAAAATAGCCAAATTAATACATATTTATAAAAAGGGGACGATACCCTATTCTGCAACTACAGACCAATATCAATCTTACCTGCATTTTCAAAAGCAATCGAAACATTTATTTATAACCAGCTTGAATCTTTCTTTAAAAGACAAACTTATCTACGATAACCAATATGGATTTAGAAAGGATCATTCAACTGCATTTACCGCTGTCGAATTAAGAACTGGATTTACTATCCACACTTGTTAATAATCTACCTGGACATTTCAAAAGTATTTGATATCCTGGACCACTTAATATTAATAGATAAGTTGAGTTTCATGGCATAAAACGAGTAGCCCTAGATCTATTCAAAAACTATGTTAAACAAATAGAAAAAAGAACTTGAAGAAACCCAATCTGAAATGTTTAATATCTCAACAGGCGCACTTCAAGGATCAATTCTAGGCCCTTTGTTATTCTTAGTCTTGATTAATGACTTTACCCAATCTAATCCAAAATTAAACTATATTACGTATGTATCTCTCAAGTACTCTAGATTCTTTTGTACAATGTGAAAACAATGAAAATGTGGAATCTCTAATCAACAAATGTAAATAAATCAAAATATATAATTTTCAAAGAAACTAGAAGAAATATTAATATGATAAACCCATAAAATCTACAAATATATAACACAAACATTGATAGGGTAGAGAAGTTAATTTTCCTAGGCCTAAGTGGTTTAATGAATAATTAAACAGACACAGTCATATGGATAAAATCTCAAATAGATGCTCCAGGACTACAGGTACCCTAACTATACTTAAACGATTGTTACCTCTGAATATACAACTCTCTGATATTATCACATCTAAATTATGTTAGCATGTAAATTGCTTCCGGACTCGGTTACATTCATAGTTTTGAAAATATGGTAAGTTACCTTTCCGAGTTCTATGTTGCTCAGAACGGAGCTTTCGACCTCTTCACGACGTCTTCATCAGCATTCGTCTGCGCCACTCTCGGTCGTCAGGTGACTATGTTGGTAACTGTCACGTGACAACACTTCCAGGAAGATCGCGGGAAGGTCGAAAAGCTCCGTTCTTAGCAACATGAAAGGTAACTCTGAAAGGTAACTTACCATATTTTCAAATCTAAATTATGGTTTAACGGCATATGGCTATAGATGTGAGAGAATTATAAGTAAGTAAATTTAACGCTAACACCAATGCACTGTTCAGATGTCTTATATTACTAAAAGTAGAACATCTTCTAAATGTTCACGAATTAAAATGATTCCATAAATATTCACACAATAAACTACCCGTATCTCTATAAAAATTGCCATTTGTTCAAAACAACAGTTATCGCAAATTTTACACTGTCAGTATAAAATTCATCAATCAGGTTACATTATGAATTAGCCCAACGAAGCTTCAGGTATAGTTTGCCACATACAATATATAATGCACCAGATTTAATAAAGAACAACATCACCACTCACAGTTTATATGCCTTTGCAACTTATTCCAAGCTTTATTATCTGAATACCCTTGCTGAGCAGTGTACAATCCAAAACTGTTATATATGTAATAGGGATATCTTTGGACGCCTGCTGTGCCTCTTGTAATAAATTACTTAATTTAAAAACCAACTGTTTGTACGTTTGTGTTTTTAGTAAGTGTAATATATAATATATATATAAGACATAATATCATGTACATTTATCTTGTAGTAATGCACCAATTGTACTAGGGATTGTCTTCTTTTATGAATCAAATAAGAGATGGCTGCTCGTGGATAGACGTGTATTCTGGTGTGTCCCGAGCTTTGAATAGTTTTTGTGGTGGGGAGGCGTTGGAGTGTGGAGATTTTCAAGGTGGGTGATTGACCGAAGGAGATAGAGGACGCTGAACTTTTCGGACTTTGAGAAAGTGCTAGATGGAGGTTGCTTAGCTGCTATTAGTTCCATAACTTAAGCCTGAAATCGACGCACATTACGCCTTAAGGCTAAGCCTGAAATCGATGCACATTACGCTTCAGTGTTAGTGTGTGCCTGTGTAGCAGGGTGCATTACGTAACAACGTCTGGCATTGGCAAACAACGCCGGACAGTGGAACTGTAGACACCCATTTCTTATTGTGTTCCGCATGACTGCGTTTGCAAGTTGGCTTACAATATGCCGAGGTCGCGTAGAGCAAGCAATGTCGAGGACAACCAAGAAGATCAGTTAGTTCTAAGACTAATTGCAGTCCTCAACGATTCAGCGGTGCTGAACAAAATGAAACAGGTTCTCTTTCCGGATGAACTCGCCAAAGAGATTCTTGAATTGAGACAAACGTTCAAAAACTTTCAACAGCAACTGGATGAAAAAAACAATAAAATTGCACTGCTTGAAGATAAGGTTACTCATCTCCAGAACCAAATTGATGACAATGAACAATATGGCCGTAGGGCAAACCTACGTTTCAGTGGCATTGAGGAGACAGGTCACGGGGAGGACCTTGAGTCAAAGCTCATAGAAATTTGTAACGAGCACATGAAAATCAGTCCTGCTGTATTGGCCAGCGACTTTGAACGGGTACCCAGAATTGGTCGCAAAGCGGACACCTCCACCAGGCCGCGACCCGTAATCGTCCGCTTCAAATCGGAGAAGACACGCGACAAAGTGTTTCAGTCAAGAGCTTCACTTAAACAAAAGAACGAACGAGTAGCCGAGCGAACTTTGGAGATCTTCATAAATGAAGATTTGACAACAATGCGCTCAAAGTTGGCTTAAGGAAGAAGAGTGTTGAAAAAGGCAAACAAAATCAGAGACTGCTGGACGTACAATGGGAACATTGTAATCAAGGATGTCAACAACGTGATTCACAGGATATACACCTCGAATGAGCTGGACAAGTACCAATGACATGCAAGGCATAGCACCAAATGACGGTGATAATGATGTGAACAGTTAGTTATTGCTCACGTGACATTTCTGACTTATACGAAATCTAGTTCTGCGATTGGCAATGTCTGCTGTATGAACTGTACGTTTGTAAATAAGTTGGTCAATATCTTGTTTTGTTATTTGCAGTGTTCCCTATATCAACTTTTTTTTAAATATATCTTAGTGCAGTTTGCTACTCACTTGTGTCGTGACTTGCGATATGGTTTCTGTTTAATGCTTCTTTATTTTCCACACGACTTTTTATTTATTATAATATACTAACCTATGCATTTATATATATATTGGAAATGTGTTGGTTAAAATTAATTACATTGTATTAGCATTTGTAATGTATGCTATAGGAATTATATGTATGTAAAAAAGGGTAAAGGGTACCTGCTTTTGTATTTACGTACCTTTACTTTCAATATCTTGTTTTGTTATTCTTTTAAATATCTTATATAATTTTTTTTTTAATCTCTTGTGTCGTGACTTGTGATTCGTTTTCTGTTTAATGTTTATTTATTTTCCACACATGACTTTTTATTTGTTATAATATAATAACCTTTTTGCATTTTTTTGCATTTATATTTGTTGGAAATGTGTTGGTTAGAATGCATTACAATGCACTAGCTCCTACCACTAGAAATAGTTTTATTCTAAAGTTTTTTTTTTTTCTTTCTTTTTTCTCGGGCCATCTTGACAAATGGTCCTGACTTTTTTCTATTACATCGCCTTTTTTTCTTGTATTTTTTCTAAACATAATCTGTTTCTTTTCTATCTCCGACACTTTATGTAGCTACTTATCATGCACCGCTTTAGCTTTACATGAACAAAATACAAATATTATTAAACAAAATCTAGTAACTCAAACATTAAAGGCACACACTCATTGAAACACATTGAAAATATGCTGGTCTCATTAAAATTTAAAATACACTGAAATGATAACTGACGAAACTTTTCCCAATTTACAGGTGGTATTACAAATAATTGTCTAAATAATATTCTAAACATCATTAATACTGTTGATGAAAATAATGAATTGCCAAAAATACGCCGATCGTCATATTATGATTTTGAAAAATTGTATTTGTTAGTTCAAAACAAAAATAAACATGTCAGTATCCTAAGCTCATATATACAGTCCATTAATGCCAAATTTAGTGAGCTCGAGGTATTTGTAAATGACTTGTCTTGCTTAAATTTTAAATTTAGCATAATATGTCTCCAAGAGAGTTGGTTATCTGATAATGATGACTTATCACTAATTCAATTAAATAGATATGACTGTATATCCCAAGGAAAAAGTTGCAGCACCAAAGGGGGATTATTAATATATATAGATAAACACTTTGATTATGAAGTAAAGATGAAATTAAATATGTATGAACAATGGGAGGGACAAATAATACAAGTAAATGGAGGAGGCTTATCGCAAACTGTAACTATAGGAAATATATACCGACCTCCAAGGCCTTTAACTGAAATAAATGAAAACTATAACGAATTGATAAATGAATTTACAATGGTCATATCATCTATGCAACATCATCAAAACAACAACCTTATTCTTGCAGGGGACTACAATATAAATATGCTAAAAATAAACGAGCAACAACACTGTAGCACTTTCTTTGACATGTTAACTTCATTTAGTCTCTTCCCCCAAATTACTCTCTCTACAAGGTTCACAACATGTACAGGTACACTTATTGAGAATTTTTTTGGTAATTTAACAAAGCATATTTTGAAAAGTACAGCAGGAATATTAATTTAAAAAAATTCTGATCAACCATATTTTATGCTTATGAAGACAACTCTAAAAGAGGAACATACTACAAAATGTATACGAGTTAATGTAAAAAATAAAGAGGCTATGGTAAAATCAGAAATGATATAATCTCTTCTGAAAAAAAAAAAAATTTGATACAAGTTCAAATGCTAATCCAAACCATAATTATAACATTATCATCAATGAAATAAATCAAGCTAAAAATAAATATATGACTAGCAAATTAGTGAAATTTTATAAATATAAACATAAAAAATCTATATGGATAACTCGAAGCTTGCTAACCTCATTACGATACAGAGACAAACTTTACAAACAATTAAAAATCACAAACCCTGAATCTTCTGAATATGGCGTATTATTTATTAATCTAAAAACATACAATAGTATTTTGAAAAGAAGTTTTCGCAAAGGAAAGCAATCATATTTTTACAAATGTTTTAATCAATTTAAATTTGATATAAAAAAACACTTGGAAAACTATAAATGAAATCCTGTCTAAACATAAAATTAATAAATCATTTCCAAAATATTTTAAAGAATCCGATTCAATTGTGGCACACAAATTAGAAATTGCAAATAAATTAAATACATTATTTACCAATATAGGTAGTAATCTGGCTAATTATATTAAATACACAGGCATTCATGATCATTCATATTATCTAAATAAAATAGTAAACTGTAATTTTACATTTAAATATGTTGAAGAAGATTCCACAAAAAGAAAAATAATTAATCTACCCAACAAAAGTAGCTGTGGGTGTGATGGTCTATCTACCAAACTGCTAAAAATGCTTGAACCTGCATTAACCAAATCTTTAACTTTAATAACAAATCAAGTATTAACCACAAGAATATTCCCTGATAAACTAAAAATTGCTCAGGTAATTCTCATATATAAAAAAGGTGAGCCAGCAGTATTCAATAATTATAGACCCATATCTCTTCTACCAGCTATTTCAAAAGTACTTGAAAAAAATATTTTGGACCAATTATTATCGTATTTAAAAGACTAAGCTTTTTTTTGACCATCAGTATGGATTCCGACCTAAACATTCAACTGAATACGCAGCACTAGAATTAATAGATAGAATAATAACGAAACTGGATAAGGATGAAATACCCATTAATATTTACCTAGATCTTTCCAAAGCCTTTGATACCATTGACCATTTAATTTTAATTAACAAATTGAAATATTATGGTATACATGGAAAAAATCTGAACTTATTCAGCAGTTACCTAACAAATCGTAAACAATATACGGAAATTGACAATATAAAATCAAATATGTTATCAATAACAACAGGTGTACCACAAGGTTCAATCTTAGGACCCCTGTTATTCATCATATATATATCAATGATTTTGCACAAGCCAGTAAAATGTTTAATTTCATAATTTATGCTGATGATACAACTCTATCAAGTACACTAAACACTTTCAGCGATAACATACATGACGAAAATTTAGAATCTTTAATAAATGAAGAACTTTTAAAAATAAATGAATGGCTCAAAATAAATAAATTATCGCTAAACATAGCAAAATCGAAATACATGACATTTCAAAAGGCAAAGAAAAATATACAGACACTTACTCTGAAGATAGACAATGTAAATATTGAACAAGTCAAAGAATTTAATTTTTTGGGTTTAATTATAGATACAAATTTAAACTGGAAAAAGCACACTGAAAAAATTGCAAATGCTTGTTCTAAAAAAATTGGCGTATTAAATAAATTGAAACATGTGTTACCTCTTCATATTAAAATAATATTATATAATTCTTTAATAGTGCCACACATTAATTATTGCATCATGGCGTGGGGCTTTCAATCAAATAGAATAATAAAACTTAAAAAAAAAGCCATGAGAATTATTACCTTAAGTAATTATACTTCCCACACAGAACCACTTCACAAAAAACTCAACTTGTTAAAAGTAGATGACATCCTTAAAATAATGTATGCTGATGATACAACTCTATCAAGTACACTAAACACTTTCAGCGATAACATACATGACGACAATTTAGAATCTTTAATAAATGAAGAACTTTCAAAAATAAATGAATGGCTCAAAATAAATAAATAAATTATCGCTAAACATAGCAAAATCGAAATACATGACATTTCAAAAGGCAAAGAAAAATATACAGACACTTACTCTGAAGATAGACAATGTAAATATTGAACAAGTCAAAGAATTAAATTTTTGCGGTTTAATTATAGATAAAAATCTAAACTGGAAAAAGCACACTGAAACAATATCAAATGCTTGTTCTAAAGAAATTGGCATTTAAAATAAATTGAAACGTTACCTCTTCATATTAAAATAATATTATATAATTATTTAATAGTGCCACACATTAATTATTGCATAGTGGTGTGGGGCTATCAATTAAATAGAATAATAAAACTTCAAAAAGAAGCCCTGATAATTATTATCTTAAGTAATTATACTTCCCACACAGAACCACTTCACACAAAAACTCAACTTGTTAAAAGTAGATGACATTCTTAAATTACAACAATTAAAATTTTACTATAAATATTTACATAATGACTTACCAGTTTATTTACAAAACTGGAGGATAATGTTTAACTATGAGGTACATAATCATAATACAAAAGTCAAAAATTAAATATACACTTATAAAATTAAACATGAATTTGCTAAGAAATGTCTTAGGCATAATTTGCCATTTTTATTAAATACCATTCCTGATATTGTCAAAGAAAAGCTTCGTACATACAGTTCACAAGGATTTGCCAAGTATGTTAAACTTTATTTTTTACAAAACTATCAAGTAAAATGCACCAGGCAAAATTGCTATATATGTATGCAAAATTGCTATATATGTATGCAAAATTAAGAACCGACAACCACCTGTCAACTTGTCCAAAAAACAGTGCCTAAACGACAAACTCAATAATCATGTAAACTTGCTTACACTACACACATGCATACATTTATGTTTTTTTATTCTAGAAGAATTTGATTAGGTGATATATTGATTCAGTTAAAGTTTTATTACAAAGGTGGCTCCTCGATAGCGACTACCACAGTCTTCAAGGAGTCTCCTGACCCTACTTTTCGTTATTTGTCATACATTATACCATGTTTACCATAAGGTTATGTATTTGTATTATTTAATTTTTACATGGATGTATTGTATGTATTATTTGAAATGTCTGGGTCAAATAAAACAAATTCTTCTAAAAATAATCGATGAAATTGCCTTTCAGAGTGGCTCTTACGACAGCGACTATAATTATTCTCAGTAGGAGTCTCCCTTCCCTTATATTACATGTTCTTTTGTTTTCCTACCATACATTTTATATTTACCACCTCGTCGACTTGAAGGTAAACATATTGTATGGTTTTTATTATGATTAATCTGTATTGTGTATTTGTGACAAATAAATATCTCCTGTTTCTCCAGAATACAATTGTCCCGGTCTTCCACACTGTTCTTTATTATATGTTGTTTATAGTTAGCCTTTTTCAAACGACGTCTGATGGTGTCACTTAACTTTTATTTTGTTTCAGAACTCACAAATGTTTGTGACAGAACTGTCAACAATAAAGTATCAAAGCTGCAAAATCTCGCGGGCATTGACAACAACAACTGTCACGTTGTGTGCACCAGCACGACATAGGACATCGAAGCACGTCACACAATGTCAACACAAAAACGAGAAAACATGTGACGGAATGATTTATGGCACAATATTTAGCGTTTATGCAGACATCAACTCCCTGTGTCGGGGAACCATTCAAGTGTGACAGTTGTGCAGCAGATATAAAGGTTTGTTTGCTTTCTCATATAATTGAGAAACCTCTGTTTGACACACGTGGAAGACATTCTTTTCCGAGGAACGGTTTAAAGCTGCACATTGAGATGTTAAATGTGACACTTGTGGAAAATGTTTTAACAATGTTGTTTTGAAACTGTAATGTGCCACTTTCGTAAACACTACGACTAGTGAGAAACTCTTCATATGTGATGTACTCTAGTGATAACACGTTTATTTGTTTGTTTACAATAGTGCATCGAGGACATCAGCACAATACAAAATAATGTGTGTGAAAAGGTTCGGAAAAAAACCAGTTTAATTATGTCTGTGATTGTGTACTCGAGTAGTGTAGAGAAACCATTCAAATGTGACACATGTGGTGCACAGTTCTCAAAAATTAGAAATCTGAAGACGCATATCTGTATTCACACTGAGAAAAAACCCTTCAAATACTATACCTGTGGTGCACAATTCTCACAAAGTGGAAATCTACAGAACCACGTTCGTATCCACACCGGGGAGAAACCTTACAAACGTGATATGTGTGGAGCACAATTCTCACAAAATGGAAATCTGCAGAAGCATGTCCGTATCCACACCGGGGAGAAACCTTACAAATGTGATACGTGTGGAGCACATTTCTCAAAAAGTGGTAATTTGAAGGTGCATGTCCGTACCCACACCGGGGAGAAACCATACAAATGTGATACGTGTGGAGCACAATTCTCAGAAAGTGGAAGTCTGCAGAGGCATGTCCGTATCCACACTGGGGAGAAACCTTACAAATGTGATACGTGTGGAGCACAATTCTCAGAAAGTGGAAGTCTGCAGAGGCATGTCCGTATCCACACCGGGGAGAATCCATACAAATGTGATACGTGTGGTGCACAGTTCTCACAAAGTGGAAGTCTGCAGACGCATGTCCGTATCCACACCGGGGAGAAACCATACAAATGTGATACGTGTGGTGCACAGTTCTCACAAAGTGGAAGTCTGCAGACGCATGTCCATATCCACACCGGGGAGAAACCTTACAAATGTGATACGTGTGGAGCACAATTCTCACGAAGTGGAAGTCTTCAGAAGCATGTCCGTATCCACACAGGGGAGAAACCTTACAAATGCGATACGTGTGGAGCACACTTCTCAGAAAGTGGAAATCTGAAGACGCATGTACGTGTCCACACCGGGAAGAAATCTTACAAATGTGATACGTGTGGAGCACAATTTTCACGAAATGGAAGTCTGCAGACGCATGTCCGTATCCACACCGGGGAGAAACCTTACAAATGTGATACGTGTGGAGCACAATTCTCACGAAGTGGAAGTCTTCAGAAGCATGTCCGTATCCACACAGGGGAGAAACCTTACAAATGCGATACGTGTGGAGCACACTTCTCAGAAAGTGGAAATCTGAAGAAGCATGTCCGTATCCACACCGGGGAGAAACCTTACAAATGTGATACGTGTGGAGCACAGTTCTTAAAAAGTGGTAATTTGAAGGCGCATGTCCGTACCCACACCGGGGAGAAACCTTACAAATGTGATACGTGTGGAGCACAATTCTCAGAAAGTGGAAGTCTGTAGAGGCATGTCCGTGTCCACACCGGGGAGAAACCTTACAAATGTGATACGTGTGGAGCACAATTCTCACATAGTGGAAGTCTGCAGACGCATGTCCGTATCCACACCGGGAGGAACCTTACAAAAATGTGATACGTGTGGTGTACACTTATCAAAAAATAGTATTCTGAAGAAGCATGTACGTGTCCACACCGGGAAGAAATCTTACAAATGTGATACATGTGGAGCACAATTTTCACGAAATGGAAGTCTTCAGAAGCATGTCCGTATCCACACCAGGGATAAACCTTACAAATGTGATATGTGTGGTGCATAGTTCTCACAAAGTGATCATTTGAAAACGCATGTACGTATCCACACCGGGAAGAATCTCTACCAATGCGATACCCGTGGAGCACACTTGAAACAAAGTGGAAATCTGAAGAAGCATGTCCGTATCCACACCGGAGAGAAACCTTTCAAATGTGATACATGTGGCGCACGGTTCGATTTGAAATAACGTGGCTGTTCTCATAAGTGTGGCTTCCAGTTCACAACAAGTGGCAATTTTAAGTCGGACATGCGCACTCGCAATGTTAATAAATGATTGAGATGTAACATATTTTCTCAGTCATTTTTTTAGAATGGTTTAGGAAAAAAACAAGTTGACATTCGCATATCACATTTAAGGTGTGATACGTGTGGACAACAGATCAGAAACAGTAGTATGTTAAATAGGTTTGTTGTTTGTGGGAACTTGTACCGATGTGAAATGTTTCAAATGCACCACATACACAAAACAGTGTTCGGGAATGTGATTTTCACAATAAAAATCCTTCTTTGGATATGTTCTGTCTGTGTAACGCCTCACAACGTTTGTTGATGACGTGACATGAACAGCCTGATTTCTCATATCTTACTGTAGGCAATAGTTTCGTGGACTAGGTTGTCAAGCAGGCTAATCTTTAGTGCATAGGCCCACCTGAATAAATTTGTGTTTTCGGCAACCCGTTCGAACCTATTCAATTGTAGCTGCTCGTAAAATTGTCTACAACATGATAAGACAAGTATGTCATTAAACAGCGACACCGTTGCGGTCAACCACATAGCCCACGCTACTCTGGGAGTTGGGATGTAGATCTACGGGTCGACGTGAAGAAGCGTTACGCGGAGGTGGGAGTGTACGTTAGCTTGCTTAGCTGCAACGTTTGAATGATAATGCTCAAAATATACCAAATTAGGTATGTCTTTTAGGGTTCTCGGGGTAACAATAAAAACCGGCTCCAACATACCTTCAATATTATTATCACTTCTAGCAAAATGATGCCTGGTAGTTAATTGTTAGTCGCGGCAGTATTATTGACCAAATGTTAGAAAACAAACTACATCACTACATGTATTTCGTCGATGACGAATCAAGTGCGTCGTGTTTTCCAGGTGGCATATTGTCACCTCCGAAGCATCGCGTTATTTCGGAAATGTCTTACCACTAATGCCTGCAGAACCATTGTGAACGTCTTGGTCATGTCACGTATTGATTACGGCAACGCAGTGTTATATGGTCTGCCGGAGATGCACTTGCGAAAGCTGTAGATGGTACAGAATTCCGCAGCAAAGAACTTTGCCGTCAGCATCAGTGACATTTGTGCAATATTGACAATCGGTTATGTACTTAGGTTGAAGTTATTTATGTATTTTTTTTAAATAATTAGCATATTATATGCATTTATATAATTTAATTTAAGCACATTATTTACTTTAGGTATTTAAACGGCTAATTCATTTAATTTATGTATAATATATACACTTGTAAATATATATATTGATTTTTATTCAGGTTTATCTAACTGACATTTGATGTAATTTGTATATGCTACTTTTAAATCATATTCGTTTAACTTTCTATTTAATATTTCTATTTAATATGTTTTAGGTCATTTAATGTATTTTACTTATACTCTACGATTGTCAGCGCCTTTGAGCAGATTTGTTATCCGGACACACGGCGCTCTATAAATGCTTTATAATAATAATAATTTAAACATCATGGCGTGCTCGCAGATACTCGTTGTTTGTTCATTGATAGTCCCTAACCACCACAGTGTTGAATTGTTAAACGATATGTGTCTTGCTGTGCTATTGTTACGAGGGTAGACATAATCATTATTCTGTCTGTGTCTTCTCCATATTGCCAAATCCATAACAAAAGGGCCGTTTTGTCGAAGAATTCGTGAGATGTTCGTGGTTCTTGCGATTGTTAGGTTACTGATTACGAGCACGTTGCATTTTACGTTTCGAACAACTCATTATCCACATAAACGGGAACATCTTTACATAATTATATTATTTGCAGTTGATTTTTTCGCCGCCATCCCTCCGTAACTTCACCTTATTTTTATCTTGAAAGGAACACATTCGAAAAGATTATGGGGCACTATGGGGGCACATTGAAAAAAAGTCTAGTGACTGGTCAAATTATAAAGGTCTAGGGACACATGCACCTCGGGCTCTCTGGATACACCTGTGCGATATGCAACGAGTGCACACAATTTATGTCGAAAATACGAAATATTACATTTGGAAACCAACGACAGTATTCACAGCTGAAAATATATACTAGCAACAAATAGAAACTGTGCATAAGAAGGGGGGCACCGAAATGTAATGCAATGGATTGATTTTGCTTAATGTCGATTAACGTGAAACAGGAACATGTAGACTATACTATACTTTCATTGGAAAGTTACATAATGCAAGGTCAGGCAACGCCATTGTGTAAAAACAAAGAAAATGCGCCTGTTGCTACACATGTTTGGAGAGCTGCTGTTACAACCAACTGGAAAAACACACGAAGCACAAGCCTGACATTCCACAAATGTGCCGTACCCATCTTATTTCATCAACGAGGTGCCGATGCACTGCAGTGATCAAGGCATATGGAGGACACACCCGTTAGTAATCTTGTGACTTTCAAGTTTGCCGCTGAAACTTTGACACTAAAGACTAAGCATAAACATGAAAGCCATGGTGTTATTGTCACGTGAAAATAATTGCATAAATGTTACACTTAGATCACACTTTTGTGTGGACAGTTTAAACCACTTTTTTTAAACAATATAATGACATTTGTATCATGCACAGTTTCTTTTTGTGGCTAGTCCCTGGGGAACTACTCAGATTCAATGCAGACATTCGCTCTGCCTTAAGTTCCATCACACGGGAAAATCAGAGGAGGTAACCACTACTACGAATACGGTCCAACTGATCCGTCGCCTGGAACGCGATGCGTACGCTAAACGCATCGTCGTCGGCGTCGTGCCTAAAGACGCGCTACTTACCACCGCCACAGCCACCACTTACCCGACGGCCTTAGTTTGTAACACCGACGACGGCGGCGAGCCGGGGGAGCACTGGGTGGCCGTCTACGTCGACCGGGGAGGCGTCGGCGAGTACTTCGATTCGTACGGTCTGCCGCCGCTGCACGCCGACTTACGCGCGTTCCTGCACCGTCACTGCGGCGACTCGTGGACGTACAACGACAATCGGTTACAGAGCGTCGTCTCTAACGTGGGCGGACAATATTGCGTCGCCTACCTACTCCTCCGATGTCGCGGTATGCCGTTGACGACGTTCCAGACCCTATTCGGCACCGATCGGGTGGTCAATGACTGTCTCGTATTCGACTGGCTAAAGCCATTGCATTAAAGCTTCGCTTCGCTTTTACGTGTATAATAGTAGTAATAAAAAACGATGACAAAAAAATGTACGCAATTTTGTTTTATTAACCTACATACATACATACATACATACAGAACCCTACCCCTAGGCGGCCCCACCCCTAGGTTAGGTTAGGCGAATTAGACGAGTTAGTTGTTGTTGTTCGTATACGAGTTAGACGAGTATCGTTGCCGTGGTAACGCCGTTGTCAAGCACGCGGCGTTTTGCGTAGAAGTAGCTCAACGCCGCGCGCTCTTGAAGGTACGTCAACACGGACGAGTCTTTCACCTGGAAGCCGCGATTCCAGCCGACGCCGCTGCATCGGTCGCGCAGTACGACGAGGAAAGTGTTCTCGTCGATGTCGGCGTTCTGACGTTTGCTCAGACCCTTCTTGCTGTTCTTCGTGCCGTTGTCGCCGCCGAAGCAGTAGTACGTCTTGCTGCACAGCGCCACGATTCCGTCGCCGCGCCACTCTTCTTTTAAGAGACCCGGCGTTCGACGATCGAACAGACATCGGCGCGCGCAGCAGTCGACCCTCTCCGACGCCAGTCCGCCGACGCGGCATCGTACGTACGCGTCCACGTGCGCGTCGCAGCATTCGGCCGGAGACCAGAGCGGACGATTCCGGAAGTAGTGTTCGCGCAGCGCTTCCGTACGAGCGCGTCGATGTCGTGGCCCGCGAGGGCGATGTACGCCGAGTCGGTGTCCATAGCGCAGTACTGGAAGAGCGGGCGGGGATGTAGGCGTCGACAAAATCATAATAGAACTCGAGCATTCTCAATTTCGCGTATTGATACACGAAATAGCCGATTTGGATCGGCAGGCCGTAGACGACGGTGCGCTTATTCAGCGCCACCTCGTACAGTTCGTACTCGACGACGACGTCGAGTTGCCGGAAGCGACGGTTGTTGACGAGTTGCGAGGCGCCGATCGGTGTGGCGTACTTGATATCACGGTGCCGATCGACGCGCGTAATCGTTTTCCCGTACGAACTGTTGCCGAGTAGTTAAAAGTGTCGGCGATGATCGATTTGTCGGGGTCGACGTCGCCCTTGCGTCGCGCCGTCGACACCGTGTCGCCGAAGCGGTGAAAGCACGCGATCGGCGTGTACTCGATCACCTGGTAGATGCGCGCGACGACGAGCCCGTGCTCCAGATACCAGCGTAGGAGGGGCGTGGCGAGCACGATCGCCGTGCCGAAGTAGCTACCGACGAGCTTCCGTTGAGATGGGGTGAGTAGGTCGTGCGACTCGGCGTAGCGGCGCATGAACGGGCTGAGATCGTCGCGCGTGATATCGACGTTCTTGAACACGGGCTGCATTTTGGCGAACTTAGCGCGCAGCGCTTTCGGCACGGCGATATCGCACTGCACGAGGCCGAACAGAGAGCCGTCGCGTACACCCTCCAGTATCGTCGAGCGCGTAAGGGGGGACCGCTCCAGTTGCCATCGTGACGCGTCGGGCGGCGTCGGCGCCGCGGGGGGTCGCACGGCTCGACACTGGCACTCCCACATTTCGACGACGGCGTCGACGTGGCGGCGCAGGTAGACCGTCACGGCGATCGTCTCGGCGTACAGCATCGTCATCGGTCGAACGTTGACGGCGTTCGTCGTCACGTGCGTCTGGCACGTCGGGCAGCCGTGGAAGTAGCAGCCGTGAAATTGATACACCGTTCGCGTGGCGGCGCACCAACCGTCGACTCGGTACTTGCCGACGCGCTTCTCGCGTCCGTTCAACTGGTGCCGTATACGAGTGTCGGTTCGTTCCGCCTCGTACGTCAACCACTCCACGGCGATACGACCGTATCTGTGCACGCATTCCGCTCGAAAGCCGTTCTCAGCGGGTCGGCGCGTGTTCTAACCCGTCGGCATCTCCTGCATGATCGTCGATAGATAGAGGCCGTTCGCGTCATAGCCGACTATAGAACGATACGAGTTGTTGATGCCTCGAATCTACGTCACGCCGGCCTCGTGATGACGCGCGAAGATGATCGATGGCCCGCCGACGATCTGCGACTGCAGTAGGCGGTGCAGGTTTTTGTTGGGTTCGTTGAACAGCGAGAAATGGATTGACAGCGGCAGGTCGTTGAATAGGTACAACAACGTCAATCCCGGTACGCTGATGGCGTCCTTGAACATGTCGATCCGTTGGCAGCGATAGAAGGCGAACTGCCGCTCGAGGGCCTCGAGAAACGGCGCCACATCTCGGTTATTATACCACATTAGAAAATCGCGCATCGTCGTCATGCGCTCGTCACGCCATGCCGTCGCACAAATTTCGTACGCCTCCGCGGAGATTCCCTCGCGTTTCAGGTGGCTGTAGAAAGTCTCGCGCGGCGGCAGGACGGTCTCGTCCAGGCGCGTCAACGCGTCGATATACTCGTACGGAAAGTACCCCTTCGTTGCCGCGCAGCCGTACGCTTTCAGATAGCGCGCGTAGCTGACACCGGGCGCGAGGTAATTAGTTATATCGAGGAATTTCAACGTGGTCAGGCACATGTAATTCTTCTGTCGTTTAATGGTGAACCCCGACTATGTGTGCTGCGCGTCGTCGGTTATGAGCAGGCGGGTCAAGTACTTTTTGACGACATTCAAATCGTACTTACCGCTGTTGAAGCCCAGTACCGGCATTTGACGAAGGTGCGTCCACAGGCGGTCGGCGAGTGCGGCGTACGGTGACGCATCGTTGCCGTCGTCGCACCTTCGCCGCCGCCAGTCGTCATCGAGCGCGTCGAGCGCCTCGAAGACCGCGTCATAGCGGGGGCGCAGAGCCGCGCACGCCGCCGCGCTCACGGCTTCCAGGTCGTCGATGAGGCGGCGCGCTAGTTCGGCCGAATCACCGGTCGTGACGTAACAGCGCGCCGCTTCGTGTCCGGGCACGTTCGACGCGACGCTCACGCTGAGTAGTTCGTGTCGCGCTAGCCACCGGCATTTGTCGGTATCCGGCGGCAGATCGTTGGCGGCAAAATAGCATTCAAAATCGAATGTCGCGCGGTACGGATAGTACCGCAGGTCGTCGCCGAAGTTGATGCCTTCGTCGTCGATCCGCTGAAATACTGACGGCGTCGGTCGGTAGACGCCGCCGGAAACACGTGACGAACGCCACCTTCCCACGTCGCTTCGTAACGTCGTAACTCCGAAGGGTACCGCCAGAGGGAGTTGCCGCATTTCGAGCACTTGTACGTTTTCGCGTACGCGCGCAGGTTGATTATGTACGAGAAGTGCGTCTCGTACAGGTTGACGTTCAGGGTCGTGTGGTGCATTTCGAGCGACCGACGGACTAGTTCGGCGGCGCCAGCCTCCGTCAGTCGATAGACGGCGACGTTGATGCCGAAAACCGTCTCCACGCGTTCCAGTTCGTTCAGGCGCACGCCGCCATCGTTCGACGTTGTCGAGGCGCGGCAATAGCGCGCGTGCAGTTGTTTAGCGACTCGCGTTAAACGGGTCGAATTTATTCCGGGGTCGTTCCGCGTTCCGCGTTGTCGAACGCCTTGCAGGTGGAGGCCGATGCACCGGAAGAGGCATAGATTATCGTCGTAGGGCGTTCCTCGACGATCGTTCGTCAACGTCACTACGTGCTTGTTGTTGCGCACGTAGTCGGGGAGCGCGGCTCCAACGCACCCGATGGGATGGTTTAGAATAGCGTTCACGAAGTAGGTGGCGTTCGTTACGCTCTCGACCACCCATCCCGATTCGGGACGCTGCGCACGACGTCGAGGAAGCGTTCGAACGAACGGCTATCGGTAACGAGGGCGGGCGTTTCGAGGAGGCGACCGCAGCAGTTACAGGACGAATGAAAATAGCGGTAACGACCCGACACCTTGTGGCGTAGCACGAAACCATAGCTCACGTTAATTTTAAACGCATTCTTTTGTTCGCTAAACATAACCCTCAGACGCGGTTCGAGCACCCGCATACTCGTACATGCGGTCATTCGATATTGGTAGCGGGACTGTACGGTACCGCACGCTATCGACGTCTCTATGCTACGTCGATGCTCGTCCACGACGCGCTGTAGAGCGTCGTTGTCGACCGGTGGACTGGGACCATCAGGAGGTGGCGACACCTCCTGACGGCCGCACGTATCCCTCAGGTGTCGTAGCATAACGGCCCGCGTACTGTACTTTGCGCCGCATTTCGGACACTCGTCTTTTTACGCATAGCGCGTTATCGCTGCATCGTTTCGAACTCTTTGCGTGTCGCTCTAACGTCGACTGTTTCACGAAATAAGTATCGGAATTTCGGACATTGCCATTTAGTAGGCGGCGGCATACTGTTTGTGCTGCTACTTTTTAGAGTTCTCTATTTATAACAGGGGTGCTGTGGTGGTGGATGTACGGACATGCGCAGTGGTGGTGGTGCTACCGTGTGTTAAATAACGTGGGGTGGTGGATGTACGGACATGCGCAGTGGTGCTACCGCGTGTTAAGTAACGTGGTGAGTGCTTTTTTTTCGAACCTAGTGTGTGTGTATGTGTGTGTTTTGTTAAGTAACTCGGAAACGGAACGTACATTTTCAACGTTTTATTAAGCGTACCGTACAACGTTTTCTTCCTATTAGCAAAGCGCTATTTTTATTAAAACAAGCGCTGAATTTTTTGTAAATCGACAAAGCAACTCTAGCAGTAATGTTCATGTGTTCATTCGGATTATAGACCGCTTCGGCACTGGATGTACACGTGGACGGCCGATTCCAGTAGTTCGCGCTTGACGAAGTCGCGCCAGTCCGTGCCTAGCAGCCAGTCCGACACGAACTGGACCAGATACATTTCCCCCGCAGGCCCCGGTTGCTGTTGACCGCTCGCTTTAACGTGCAGTAGATGGACGAGACGCGTGAAGGTCGGTATCAACGATTGTTGTAGACACGTCTCCAACACGGCGTTGAAGTGCTGCGTGACGAATGCGGACACGTTGTCATAGCGCTGTGTGTACACACGAGTCGGCCGACCTGCACGATAGCCGACCATATGCACGTACGGGCAGCCTTCATTGACCTCGCACCCGCCGCATCGATCGCGCGCCCTCTCCAGAATCATCTCACTGAGGTGTTCGGCGAGGAGGGACATCGCGTGCCGCTCATAGCGACAGGCCAACTGACCCCGACCCGTCGCGACGACTTGACGTTGTATCACTTCCGGCGGTGTTGGCGTCATCAGGTACAGACTCTCGTATGTCGGCGGTTCGATGTGTGGTACGCCAAGCGCCTCCTCGATGAAAACGTCCAACTCGTTATCGCTACGCACGCACCCCTACAGCACAAAGCATGTCCTACTGATCTTTACAACCACCGTCAGCATCTAGGAACTCGCACATACATTCACGCCTGGTGCGCTGTCGTGCCGCCTACAAACACACATTATAATTAGTCCGCATCTCACTGTAATTTCGGTAGCCTCAGTGGCGCTTTCTACAAACACACATTATTATCTTGCGTCCCAGTCCAGCGGTGTTTGTACGAACGCCTCCGCATACGCTTTTGCACGCACCGCATTGTCGTTGTTCAGTAGTATTCTCTCGAACGCGGTGTGTTCACGTTCAAGCCTGGCGTACCGCTGCTCCGCCCTCTACAAACACACATTATTATGATTAGTCCGCTTTTTTTTTAGCAACCCGGGCCAGCAGCACAGCATCTTTCGTCTCCCTATCCGCCACTTCCCGGTCCAGCAGTGTTTGTACAAACGAGGCAAACTCCGCATACCTTGCTCGCATCCTTTCGTTGTTCGCTAACATGTCCAGCTGTACGCGACGCACCTCCTACAGAAAAAAATGTCATGCTTTAAATAAGTTCGCTTCGTAAGCTGAGCACCATGCCATTATGTAGTTTTCGGCTATCTCGGCAAGTGAGCGCGCAGCCTCGTCACTCGTCGGTTTACGCGTCACCAACGCTACCAGCAGCTGGCACTCCTACACAAACAACACAATAAACACATTAGTCATCGTCGTCGACGTAGTCGTCGTATCTCTTCAGTGTGCGCACCGTATAAGACGGCTCTCCTTGCCAAGTCGTCTTACGCACACTGAGCTCCACTCTCGTGCCGGTTAACTCCAGCACGGTATCACGAAGGGCCTCCTCACTTAATTCATCCAAGTAGTCGGCCCGGTACTCAACGAGATTAGCCATTTGCGTGTCAAACAGCGTTAGCCAAAGCTCATCTTCGTCGTCCTCACCATCTCGCACCATAACACGTATCGCAAAGAAATTCTTCCCCACGCCCTGCTCACCGTGCGTTCGACATATCATAAATCCATCCTTGACTTTCTGATACAGCTTCCGCCGGCACCGGGAACATCCCCTAAAAGTGCACTTGTCGTTGTACGACACCGCTTCAAACAGAACTGGCGTCTTAATTTTATACACGCCATTCTGAACGCACGCTAGCTCCCTCACACTCACCAATGTAGCGCGCATCGACCCCTCGGTGCTGCACTCTCTTTCAAGCGACGAACTCCGCGCCGCCGGCTGCCCCAAAGCCGCTTCGTCGGCCCCGCGCTTACGCCCCATCGACGGCGCGAGAACCACCACAGGGCGTTTAGCAGCAGGCGTTGTCCCCGCTGCTCCGGCTGATATCGACGGCTGCGGCTGGCCTCCGGTCACCTTCGACGCCTGCTTGCGTATTGCCTTAAACTTTTTCGGTGTCATCTCGGTAGCGTCGGCCATTGTTGCTGCGGGAGGACGTCTGCTGCGGCTGTAATAAGTTAGACCACTTGCTTTATACAAACATAGCAATTTTTCAATCGTTTTGTACCCTCACAACATATGGCGCATGCGCACTTAACGCATAACGCCCTAGTCTACGGTTTTATTACAACATTTCACGCATGCGCGCTAACGCATAACTGACTAGTCTCCGAGGTATTTGCTTTAGGAAAAAATCAGCGGTGATGTTAGTGCGTTCGTTGACAAATGTGTATTTACATCGAATTTCTATAATATAATTGCACAACACAATTCCCTATTCCCCACTGATCCTATACAACGCTTAATTTCATGCTTTTAGCAGTTCGTGTATTGTTTTTGAAATGGCATTGTTCTAGCTTCACATTCCGATCGCGATGAGCTATCGCCCACTTAGTGTCACGCGCCGCAGCTGTTTTGCGTCACCACTCGGCTCCGAGGTATTTGCTTTAGGAAAAAATCAGCGGTCGTGTTAGTACATTCGTTGTCAAATGTGACTTTTACATCGAATTTCTCTAATATTAATACACCACAAGATTCCCGAACCCTGACTAATCATACACAACGCTTCATTTCATACTTTTAGATTTTCGTTTATTGGTATTGTTCTCTCTTCGCATTCAGTGTTTTTACGTCGCTTTCGTGCATGCGCGCTTAACGCATCTCTGTTCACATTCCAATCACACTCAGTATTTCGCGCCGCCAGACGGCGCTCTCATTCCACCGTTTGCTCATTTCATACGCGATTATGGCGTCGTACAGAGCGCCACGTGAAATACGGCGGTAAGCCTGCTTTTACGTGTGTATTATTAGTTCTCATTAATTCTCATTAATTTAGTTCTCAATATTTTAGTTCTTATTAATATTAGGTCTCATTGGTTCTCATTAATTTTGGTCTAATTAATTTAGTTCTTATTAATATTGGTTATCATTGGTTCTCGTTAATTTAGTTCTCATTGGTCTCATTAATATTGGTTATCATTAATTTTGTTCTCATTATTTTAAACATGTATTGTTGTTTAATTTCACAGAGTCCAGCTACCTACACGAACGACCCCACCGTCGGTACACCAGTCGCTCGTGCAATACAGCGGTAAGCCTGCTATTACGCGTACATGCATGTATATGAGTCTGCTTTTACGCGTATATTGTATTGTATTGTTATTATGTATTGTTATTAAGTATTATTCATACTTATGTATTTTTTTGTTTTATTGTATTGTTTATTATATTTTATTATGTATACTTATGTATTGGTTTATTTCACAGGGGTTATTATTATATTTGTTATTATTCATACTGATGTATTTTATTGTTATTATTGTATTGTTTATTATATTGGCATTATTCATGTTGTGAATTAATTACTTTAGTTCTCATTAATTTGGGAGCCTCCTCATTATTCACAGGCATTATTCATGTTTTCACAGAATCCAACTGCCTACGCGCGGCACGCTTACAGACAGACCAATGTGTATTGTCGCCCCGCTACCATACAAGCCAACAACTGTCAACAGGTCGCTCACGACGGCAGCTGTCAGCGACGCCGATAACTGGGATGACGGCTTCGCTATCCGACCGCCGACACCTGACGACGCAGACGTCGAACCAGACGGCCTTATATCGGCCTTCTTAATAAGAGGGCCCGACGGTGCGTGGTCTACACCGATACCGCCGGACGAACATTATGTAAGACGTGGTTTTAACGCGGCGCTCTTACCGGGCATTGGACACGCGCCAGGGCCCTGGACTCACGCGCCCACTACGCAGGCCCCTGGGCGGTGGTCACTGCATCGCCACCGTGATTTTTAAATAAAATAATATATTACTTACACTGTTTCCCACTCGTCTATATCCGCCGAACATAACCATCCTGCCTTACCACCACTATATTTTAAACGCATTCTATCTCACCGCTGAATGCATTTGGTTTCAGTTTGCTAAACGCACGGCGCCAGCTAGGCTCTACGGCTAAATTTACGCCGTTATTCGCACAGGGCCTGCTAAGCTGTACGGCGCACAACTAGGCCGCCGGGTCATAGGCAACAGCTGCGGCTGCCGCTGGCTGCTGCTACATAGTGTACAGCGGGGTTCTCATAGGACTGGCAGGGTGCACACAGTGGGGTTTAGCGTGGTTATAACCACAGTGGTTTTAGCTATAACCTCAGTGGTTTTAACGTTGTTATATAAAGGCTTACGTAATCATAGGGACGCTATATAAATGCTTACGTAAGCACAACGGTAGGTCATACGTTGATCGCTAGGGAAAGTACTAAAATAGTCACTGGAATAACCGCTAGGTGGCACCTCAAGGGAATGGTAATCAATCAAAAGTGACAGGTCATCAATCACGTTTTTTATAAGTATGTTCCCGAAAAAGATAAGGACGTTTTTTATGCATGGAGTTAGGCCTAAAAGGGGGCGGGGCGAGCCTCTGCCTTGTTCATATAATACTCTCCGCACATATGCAAAATCAAATCCTATTAGTGATCGACCTGAAGCCGGCCTCATTCAGTCAACGAATGCGAACTGGTTAGCATCGCCGTTTTATTGTTTCTATACGATGGCAGCCTACCTCTTTGTATGCAATGGCAAAGAAGATTTATCAGATTTCCTTTACTTGTATTGTGTTTACAGCAACTGTGACTACTTTTCTCTTCCGTCGTGTTCATATTTATACATAAAAGCGTGTTTTTCGCACGTATCATTCTTCGATGCTTTGAAGGCTAGACGAAAGATATACTTACTGGACGCGCCCTTCCCAGTGTCAATGTTAACCAAGTTATCATTACCGGTCTTGACCGCAGTTCATCTTTGTTACAAGTAAGCCAGTATGTAATATGTACAGTAGTTGCTTGGTTATGACACGCGGATATGTTTTAATATGAAACAAATATATAAATATTGTAGGAAAATTAAGACAAATATTGGAGATAATGTTGTAGGCCCATGCCTTCGAAAGCCGGGCTAATAAGGAATTGATAAAATTGTAATAGTGGCATTATTATCCTATTACAATTATAATATAGCCTAGGCCAGTGGTTCTCAAACAGAGTGTCACAGCTCCCTGGGTCAGCAGTCGTTTGGCAATTTCAGGGGTCTCTTCTGATGGCATTGTCATTGTGTAATTGGGGATCAGCTGGTTGTGTTTTGTTTGCGTAAGGCATGATTAATGATGTTGTGAAGAAGTTTTCAAAAACTGAAATTTCTATTGCAAAGATACTATTTTGAAGATGAAAGGTGGGAGTTTGGGAACACGATATCCACTGTAAACAAATGCCCTAAATTCACAACGTTTTAATAATCTTTGAAGGGACACGAACTCTGTTCATGATATATTTCTGTTCTACACAGAAGACGACTAGCTGACAAGTACAAAGGATATGTTGCCGCCATCAGAGAGGAACTCTAGCTTTTACCGGTATCACAAATAAAATGAAACTTCTCTCAACTTGGCCAGAACATGGCTGAGAATTACAATTGATCTACCTCATTGATATGTTTTGCTGCTTAAATATTCGAACTTTTAACTCCAATGGAAATTCTGATAACAGACTTCTTTTTGAAAAATTCAAACCCATAATTTGTAAAATTGGATGCGTAAGATTTGTTTTGGTATCTTTGTCATGTTGGAAACAATATTATAACTAAGTGTTTGTAAGATGATTCTGTGAAACATTTAATATAGGCAAGTACAAAATGGCCAATTTTATGTCCCACAGACACGTACACCTGATGACATTGGTAGTGCTCAGACAGAGTTTCTGGGACTCCAGCAACATTCACGTCCTATGGTGAATTTCTATCCTGAACTGTAACAGTAATGGCACAAACGAGTGTGAGAACCACTGGATTAGGCGTACAGTCTGGCTACAGTACAGTTTGTACAGAATCAGAAACAGGTTTACATAATGGCTTTAACAACTACACGATTGATTCAACACGCACGTTTTTTTAACGCACGATATATAAAAGACATCAACGTAAATGAGAATGGAATAATACTGAAAACTTAAATTGTAAACTGTTGTTCAAGATTTATGATAATTTTAGGCGTACGCCCTTATGATTTAATAGTAAGCGTTTTGGATGATGGCCATCACATATTAGATCATCTTAATAATCATGGTGGTTGTTTTATGTAAGTACTACAGCCCTACACCCTGAGTGTTAATGGCACCTAAAGCATGACTTGAAACAATCAAGCAGTATACTGCATAACAAGTTTGGGACCGAGTTTTCTTATCAAAAAAAGTTTCTCTATTTCACCAGCATATAATAAAAAGGAGGCTGTGGTACCCACAAATATACATGTTTCATATGTATATGACATCATGTAAGTGAAGTTATAGAAATAATATGTGATAATGTTTCATTTTGTTGTGTACATTATATTATTACGCTCTAGTATATATATTATTTCAATAATATATTATAATAATGTGTGTTATTATAATGTTTAACGTTTTGTTATATGGTTTAGTGTATGTCAACAAAACAGGGCTTGCATTAAATCATCTATGTACAACTAAATCATCCCTCCACTGCTGACTGGTATCTAAGGCTTTCATTGTTTTGCCTAATGTATAATATGACGAAATCCTGATTAATTCCTACCCTGGGTAGAAATTGGTGGCAGCACATTGCAGTAAGTATTTCATATTATCACTGTCAATTTGTGACAAAACACATTAGTAGATGAATGAAAATATGTAATTGATGGTAATTATTACCATTGTTAATAGGTGACAACACGTTGCACTGGACGTATGACAATACATTATCCCTGTCTGTTGGTGACAGCACAGTGCAGTGCACGTATGATTGTACATTATCACTGTCAGTTGGTGACAGCACATTGCAGTGGACGTGTAATAGTACATTGTCACTTGTATTTGGTGACAACACATTGCAGTGGACGTATGTCAGTACATTATCACTGCTATTTGGTGAAAACAGATTGCAGTGGACATATGAAATTACCAGTGTCAGTTGGTGATGAAACATAGTAGATGAATGACAATAAATTACCATTGTCAATTGGTGACAACACATCGCAGTGCACGTATCACGGTACATCAATACTGTTATTGACCACTACCACAACAATTACTTAGTTTTTGGTATAGCAAATTATTTTTTATCGTATCGGAAGAAGACGGCCAGATGATGGAAGCTCAACTGGTTGCCGTAATGGAGCCGATCTCTCCGGAAGCAGGACCATGCGTAGATGCTTCAACAAGTCTTCCATGGGATTTACATCCAATTCGTGGTGCTAATTTTCTTGACTTTAAGACTCGATGCAATTGTTTCGAGATATGCTGAAGCATATTGCTTGAACTTTCTGTTGGGTCATCGAGTACATGTGAACCCGGGACTAGAAACTTATCCCATGATCATTCGGGCAGAGACGATGAGTCCGACGTGGAGGGTGAGGAGGAGGATGTCCACAGTATAGTCGTCAGTTGTGCAGGCAATTCTTTTGATCACTTTCAGCCGCTACTCCAGAAAGTCCGTACGTTTGGCAAGAGTCCTTACAGTCTTTCTGGAACAAGAGCTAGAAAATGTAAAGGATAAGAATGATGTTCTTGTTAAAGTAGAGTTTGATTGTGTCTCTCAGTCTATTGGTTATATACCAGGGCAATATTTGCCTAGAGTACACAAAAGCTACAAAACACTTTGTTCCACAAACATCAACGAAATTCTTGTCTAATACCGACCTCAGCAGGGAAAGTCTTTGTTAAAAACTTATGTCTACCTTTTGGAAACTGGGAAATGGCCAGCAAAAGATCCTTCTTTTTTTTACAATCGTAAACTGTAGTGCTCGTTCACTTTGGCCAACTTGTAATATTTATACACCAGTAATTGTTTAATAGATTAATTTTGTTAACATTTACGAAAAAAAATTGATACATTCATCAACAACTATTAATAACACTTAACATACTCAATTGACAAAAGGATCCACATACTTAAATATGTTATATATAGATGCTTGTCTACATTAAAAACAAATTAAGAAACATATTATCAGTGTTAAGGGTTTGTCGTATTACTTTCTGAGTTATAGTAATGTTGTTTGTTAACTTATTTATTTACTATATCAGTGACTTTGTAGTCTGTGTTAGAACTAGTTTGAAAGAAAATCGCTTGATGATTATATTAGACAATAGGTTTCTTATCCCATACAAATAGTTTTCATACAAATTTATATGCTTTTTAATTGAACATGTTTTCCAAATGGTTGGTACGTTAACATTGAAAAGAAAAAACATTACTTTTTATACATAATAAAATTGACGTATTCCTCTTCACCTTCACACTCCTGGCTTCCATATTCGTGCATTCTAATAAAACACTTGGTACCAATTAAACTGTTGTGCCTTATCATGTGTATTGCACTTTAATTTACTTATAGCAATCTTAAGACACCCTACTATATAGGGTGAACCCTACAGAGCATACCCTTGTTACATCTGCTGATCGTGAATATGACCGTGCATGTTAACGGGAAACATAAGGGCACTTTTTGGTATTAAGCACCTAAAAGAGTTAATGCAAACTAACTATTTCCAACTATAATCATATTGTTAACGCCAGTGGTTTACCAGTAAAATATATTTGAACACACCCTCTATCGAATTTCATCAATCGCGCCATTCTTGAACAGAAAATGACGTAGGCAATGTTGCGTACTTTTTAAGACTTTGTGTGTACTAGTGTTTTCAAAAAAACTGAGATGGCGCTATGCGATGTTACCCACTGAGTTTAGACAAGATGGCGTGTCGTTACGGTTCTGATTCTTCGTCAGATTAAATGGATTCAGAAGTAGCTGGATATCGGTTTTAACCGCAAAGACAAGGGCCAGTATTGCAAGATAGACCAGAGACGTAACTGATTGGCGACTGTTGTGGTTGTGGAAAGTGCCAAGTTGATATTTTGGTTCTGAAAGGTGTGTCTGCTTTCAGAAAACGGCTGCGACTCGTCAGCACGCAGACCATAATGTCATTGCCTAAACAAAACACGTATAATAAAATCTTAATAACATATACCCGAATAATCTCAACCTACTTTAAAATGACAATGAAATATATAAACGGGGTATATCAAATTTCAACAATATATATAATTGTTCTAATCAGTAATATCAAAAGTTATACGAACCATTATTAATCAAATGTCGATCAACCAGAATGCCTGTTCAGTTTTGTGATGTATAATGCATGGAGATGATATAAATCTTTCTACAACTCTGTTCGATCACGTGACATGTGTGTATGTGTAGAATAGGTGTTGTAGATATGTGATGTGAAGTTTGGTGACTGTAGGTGACCGATTTCATGTTTTTTTTTAGGTGCGGGCCTAAACTACAAAAGTACCCAAAAAGTTATATGTTATATATTAGTGCTGCCACCCTTTGAATTACTGAAAAATTATCAATTTGAAACTGTATATACATCTTGTTGAACACTCATACTCCAATGCCGCAGCATTTGAGCAGTGACTGATATATCTGACTAATGGTGAAGCCTACAATGTCAATATCAAGTAAGTGCTCACACAAAAAATTCCTGGAGAGTAGACAAATCTACATTATCAATACGTGTACCATAATGTCATTGCCTAAACACAACGCGTATAATAAAATCTTAATAACAGATACCCGAATAATCTCAACTTACTTTAAAATGACAATGAAATATATAAACGCGGCATATCAAATTTCAACAATATATATAATTGTTCTAATCAGCACTATCAAAAGTTATACAAACCATTATAAATCAAATGTATCATTATTTTGAGCAGCAATGTCTACGATCAACCAGAATATCTGTTCAGTTTTGTGATCTATAATGCATGGAGATGATATAAATCTTTCTACAACTCTGTGTAATATTAATAAATAAAAATATAATCCACACTTCACAGTAAATCCCAACACAACTTTCATAATTGATGTGGTACTATACCATCGTTATATACTCAAACATTTTCATTAAATAAATATATATTGTATTTCTATAGTAAAAGTGTGAGGAATACGTGAGAACATTTTAGTAGTATCTAAAATGTTTATGCACCGGAGGCATTTGGATTATTCTGCGTAGCCTCTATTATTTGTTTATTTTACTTGCATACATACGTGTGTATATATATGTACGTGTGATCATTTAAGAACTATACCGGTACTTCTATTCTGCCTACTTAACAATATTGGGGTAGTGGCGACTTATTCCACTCCGCTCCACCCTCTCAATTGAAAACATTTAATTCATCAACTGCAAACATATTTAATTAATATCTTATCAATATTGGCCCAAATTTAGCCAACCAAATAAAACACTACCAATAAAAAATTTCAGACATAATCATAATGGACAGCATAAAAATGTAGTTAATTTTCAACTTATTAATAAAGAAACAATATCTAAAACAATTGATGATTAACAGAGACAGAATTGGATGGTGTTTCCTCACTACTATTAAAGTAAGCTAAACCTGTTTTGATTAAATCTTTAAGTTTAATCACAAACCAAATATTATAAACTCAAAATAGCCAAAGTAATACCAATTAATAAAAAAAGGGACGATACCCTATTCTGCAACTACAGACCAATATTAATCTTACCTGTATTTTCAAAAGCAATCGAAATATTTATTTATAACCAACGTGAATCTTTCTTTAAAAGACAAACTGATGTATGATAATCAATATGGATTTAGAAAGGATCATTTAACTGCATTTGCCGCTCTCGAGTTAATTGATAGGATATTAACGAGTGTGGATTTACAATCCATTTAATATTCTACCTGGACTTTTCAAAGGTATTTGATATGCTGGACCACTCAATATTAATATATAAGTTTAGTTTAATGGCATAAAACGAGTAGCCTAGATCTATTCCCAAAAAATTAATAATAACTAGACATTGAACAAACCCAATCTGAAATGCTCAATATCTCAACAGGCATCTACGGTATACATCAAGGATCAATTCTAGGACCATTATTATTTTTTGTCTACATTAATGACTTCGGCCAATCTAGTCCAAATTTCATCGATATTATGTATGCTGATGACACGACCCTCTCAAGTACTCAATATTTGTTTGTACAATACTAAGTACTTTACTGAATAATTAAACAGGCAAAGTCATGTCGAAAATAATTCAAATAGACGCTCCAGGACTTTAGGTACCCTAAATATACTTAAACGATTGTTACCTCTGAATTTAAAGATTACGTCATACAACTCTCTGATATTGTCACATCTAAATTATGGTTTAACGGCCTAGGGCTGTAGGTGTGAGATAATTATAAGTAAGTAAATATAACGCTCACACCAATGTACTGTTCAGAAGTATTATATTACTAAAAGTAGAACATGTTCTAAATGTTCACGAAATAAAACTACTATTCCATAAATATTCACACAATAAGCCACCAGGATGTCTGCAAAACTTACCATTAGTCAACAATATTTTTTTCGCAACTTTTAAACACGCGGTCAAATTTAAATCCATACAATCAGGTACACTATGAATTAGCTTAACGAAGCATCAGGTATAGTTTGCCACATACAATAAATAATGCACCAGATTTAATTAAGGACAAGATCGCCACTCACAGTTTGCATGCCTTTTCAGCATATTCCAAGCTTTACTATTTGAACACTCTTGCTGAGCAGTGTACTGTCCAAAACTGCTCTAAATGTAATAGGGATATGTTTGGCTGACTCTGTGCCTCTTGATATAAATTATTACTTAATTAAAAAAAAACATATGTTTGTACATTTGTGTTTTTAGTAAGTGTAATATATAAAACATATAAGACATAACATAATATACATTTATAGTGTAGTAATGCACCAATTGCTTTAAGGATTGTTTTCTTTTATAAATCAAATAATCGATGAAATTACCATTTAGAGTAGCTCCTACGACAGACTATAATTAGTCTCAGTAGGAGTCTCCCTATTCTTTTATTTTCATACCATACATTTTATGTTTACCACGTTGTCGAGTCGAATGTAAACATAATGTATTATGTTTTTTTATTACGATTATTCTGTATTGTGAATTTACGACAGATCAATATTTCCTGTTTCTCCAAAATACACTTTTCCCGATCTTCCACACTGTTCTTTACACTCTATTGTTTTGCTTAGCCTGCTAGCCTGCTTCACACGTCGTCTGGTGGTGTCACTTACTTTTATTGTGTTTCAGAAATCACAAATGTTTGTGTAAGAACTGTCAACAATAATGTAACACAGCTGCAACAACTCGCGGGCATTGACAAGAACATCTGTCGCGCTGTGTGCACCAACAGGACGTTGGACATCGAGGCACGTCACACAATATCAACACAATGAAGAAAAAACATGTGACTGAATGACTCATGGCACAACATTTAGCGTGTTGTAGACTCCAACTCCCTGTGACGAGGAACCATTCAAGTGTGACAGTTGTGCAGCAAATGTAAATATTCGTTCGCTTTCTCAGACAGTTAAGAAAACTGTTTGACACACGTGGAAGACAATCTTTTCCGAGGAACGATTTAAAGCTGCATATTGAAATAATTTTTTTTAAGTGACACCTGTAAAAAAAATGTTTTAACAAGATGTACTCTAGTGACAACACGGTTTTGTGTTTGTGTGCAATAATGCATTGCGGACAACAGCACAATACAAAATAGAGAGTGTGTGTGTGTTTGTGTGTGTGTGTGTGTGTGTGTGTGTGTGTGTGTGTGTGTGTGTGTGTGTGTGTGTGTGTGTGTGTGTGTGTGTGTGTGTGTGTGTGTGTGTGAAAAGGTTCGAAACAAATGCAGTTTAACTATGTCTGTGAATGAGTACTTTTTTTAATTTTACAGCCATCCAATCGGAAATATTCATAATAAAGCTTGAAGACCACGATTAGATTAATTTCTTTACAATAGGACAACGTATTTTTTTACACAACGAACTTCTACTTGCGGACATGCCCATTAAGGGTCGGTTCGCCAGTATCAACAGTATAATTTTTCGCTACACTTCCTCTGAGGAACCATTCAAATGTGACTCATGTGGTGCACAGTTCTCAAAAATTCGAAACCTGAAGACGCATGTCCGCATACACACTGGGACAAAACCCTTCAAATGCTATTCCTGTGGTGCACAATTCTCACGAAGTGGCAGTACGCAGACGCATATCCGTATCCACTCCGGGGAGAAACCTTACAAATGAGATACGTGTGGTGCTCAGTTCTCAGAAAGTGGCCATTTGAAGACGCATGTCCGTACCCACACCGGGGAGAAACCTTACAAATGAGATACGTGTGGTGCTCAGTTCTCAGAAAGTGGCCATTTGAAGACGCATGTCCGTACCCACACCGGGGAGAAACCTTACACATGTGATACGCGTGGAGCACAGTTCTCACAAAGTGTAAATCTGACGATACATATCCGGATCCACACCGGGGAGAAACCTTACACATGTGATACGTGTGGTGCACAATTGTCAAAAAGTAGTCGTTTGAAGACGCATGTCCTTATTCACTCCGGAAAGAAACCTTACAAATGTGATACATGTGGTGCACAGTTATCAGAAAGTGGCCATTTGACGACATATGTCCGTATCCACACCGGGGAGAAACCCTACAAATGAGATACCTATAGAGCACAATTCTCACGAAGTGGAAACCTGAAGATGCATGTCCGTATCCACACCGGGTAGAAAACCTACAAATGTGATACCTGTGGTGCACAGTTCTAAGAACGTGGTAATTTAAATAGACATGTCCGTATCCATCCTATAGATGTGATACCTGTGGTGCACAGTTTTACGCTAGTGGAAATCTGAAGATGCATGTCCGTATACACATCGGGGAGAAACGAATGTGATATCTGCGGTGCACAGTTTGCATACAGTAGCGATTTGAAATAACGTGGCTGTTCCCACAATGAACCGGAGCCGACGTGATACGCGTGGTTTGCAGTTCACGATAGATGTCAGACATGCGCACTCGCAATGTTAACAAACGATTGGTATATAACATATGTGGTAGCTAGGTCATTTTTAAAGAATGGTTCAGGAAAGAAACGTGTTTACATTCGCATATCACGTGGTACGTGTGGACAACAGATCGGAAACAGTGGTATGTTAAATATGGTTGTTGTTTGTTGATACTTGTACCGATGTGAAATGTTTCAAATGCGACCCATGTAGAAAACAGTGTTCGGGAATGTGATTTTCACAATAAAAATGCGTCTTTGAATATGTTTTGTCTGTGTGACGCCTCACAACATTTGTTGATGATGTGACATGAATAGCCTCATTTCCCATATCTTACTGTATGCAGAAGATTCCTGGACAAGGTTGTCAAGCCGGCTAATTGTTAATGCATAGGCCCACCAGAATAAAGTTGGTTTTCTGCAATCCGATCGACCCTATTAAAAGGTAGCTGGACGTAGAAATGTCTACAATATAATAAGACATATACGCCATTAATTAGCAACACCGTTGCGGTCAACCGTATAGCCTATCCCACTCTTTGGGTATTGTGGTGTAGATATACGGGTCGACGTGACAATGCTTTACGCGGAGATGGGGGTGTCCGGGTGCGCCTTACGTAACGAATAGAACGACTATGTGGTAGCTTGTTTAGCTGTCAATGTTTGACTGATAATGCTAAAAAGATTCCACGTTAGTTGCAGTCAGAAAAGTATGTCATAGGGGCCTGGGTTTAACAGTAGAAACGAGCTACCAAATAGTTTCAAAATCATTATCACTACTCAAAAATTATGCCTTGGTAGTTAATTGTCAGTCGTGACAGTAATATTTACAAAACTGCAAACTACATTATTACATGTATTTCAGCATGATGTCGTGGTCGCAGATACTCTTTGTTTGTTCACCGATAGGCCCCAGTGTCACGAGATTGTCATGAGATGCCCCAGCTGATCCCTAGCGGGAGGGTTATATTTGGACTCGAGGCAGTACCCGCATGGACAGTAAATTAGTATATAGAATTGTGGGCTCTGCTGTTGTTTAGAGTAGTGAACAAGGCTAAGGTTGGATCAGTGCGCACGTGTAGCTAGATAGCTGCGTGATAAACATGTAAGATCATGATATTTTGTTTGTATATTATTCAGATATGTACAAACAATGCCGTTACATGGTGTCAGGAAGTAACCTATCGTTACGTGTTGACTGGATTACGTAATCTAGATTGCTGAACTACAAGCTTAGCGGAATTGTGGAAGCTGTGCCTAATAACATATCAGCTAGACTCCGTTAAGTGAGGATCCGGTCATAGCTACGCCACCGCCATCGCCTCTTCTTAATCGTAATGTGAATACGCACAATAGTATAAGTATACCATCGCCGCCGCCGCAGCAGCAGCAGCAGCAAATCGACGCAGTAACCGCCACGAATTCTTAGCGTCAATGGAAAAGCGCCTGGATCGAATATGAAATTGCCACGGACCTGGACGAAAACATAGAACGGGAACGAGGGTGTACGTTGTTGTGAAGATACGAAGGACATCTGACAAAATCACCTGTAGATTGATGATGAGGATCGGTACAAAGTTGCGCCAGTGCCACAAATGTATGGCAATTACTGTAGGTCCAGGGTAAATGTACCGAATGAGCGACGTGCACTTCAATCTCGGAAACAGCGGGCCGGTGAAGATGTTATGACGTGGTACAACGAGTTGCGTAGGATCGGAACAAACTGTGCGTTTGATGTGATCACGACGGATGAGATATACTGTGATCATGGATTGTTCTGGACAAGATAAACTAATCGATAAACTACTCGAGCAACGCGACGTAACGCTGAAGAAAGCCTAAGGCTTGATCAGAAGTGAAAGGTGAACGAGCTAAGGCATGTAGTTCCAACGATGACATGGTACACGTGATGAGAAAACGCACAAGAACGAGACGATTTGGAAAGCGTGGCAACGAGGCAGAACGCGCAAGACCTCGAGAAAGATCACACGCAAAAACAGGTACTGTTGTGAATCGTTCGTTTTGCGGCAAAACACGACAGAGGCAAATGGCCAGCTTCATGCCAGAAATGCAGAACCTGTCAGGCTTTGAATCATTTCGCCGCGAAGTGTCGCAACTTCAGAGTCAACAAAAGATACGTTAAAACTGTCGAAAATGAAGAATATGGTGTGATTAGTCTGAAAGGTTCGGCTATGCGACAGTTGGTTATCCGTGTGGTCGGACGGCAGACGGGTGCTGGTTACGTAACACTTGGGATCGGGTCGCACAAAGTACAGTTCTAATGTTCGGATCACATTGTAATATCCTGTCGCTGAGTGACTACAAGTTAGCTACAGGAGACACTAACTTTCAGAATCTGACAATAAAATCTCAGACACTGTGTATGGAGGAAATAAATGTAAAGTGACGGCGATCACAACACTTCAAGTCCACAGAAACGGCCGTAACACAATATGCATTTTAAAGTGATGACCGGTAAACATTATCAACCACTTCTAAGCCGTAAGGCATGCGTTGACATCGGTTCGCTCAAGTGTGTTAATGTGGACACCATTCGACCGTTTGAAGACTCGCTGCAGCCCCAGAGCTTAAACACAATTGGTGCAAAGCAGGCAGTGAAGGCGTCTTGCTTTGGCAAAGCCGATATACACCACCAGTATGCGAACGTTTTCCAGGGATTGGTCTTCACTGTTGTGGGCACCAGACACGGGTTTTGACAGGAATAATTAGATGAGGAATCAAGCCGACTTCCTCTTTTCACGCATTTCTCGAGAGATGTCATGAGAGAAACATAGTTCTCAACGCGGAAAAGGTACGCTACCATCTACATGAAGTCAACTTCATCGGATGTCTGCTGACAGACGAGGGCATAAAACCTGACCCGAATAATAATAATAATAATAATTTATTTCTTATATAGCGCCCCATCCAAATCATTGTTCTGGGGCGCTTTACAGTGGTTAATGCAAATAAATAAATAAATAACATCATGCGATATATAGTTTAAAAATACTATGCAATCATTAGTACTAAGTAAAATCCACTATACTGTCTTAAAATATATAAATAAACACAATTATGCAAACCATTAAAACAATAAAATAGATTAATTATAATACTAAATAAATTAAAATAAAGGTATAAATAATGATGATCATCGATCATCGAAGGTTAAAATAATTTGTGAAAAGATGCGTATTCAGTGCCACTTTAAATTGATTGACACTAGTGCATTGGCGCACTGTAAGTGATAGTTGATTTCATGCTTTTGGAGCTGCAAAAGAGAATGCTTGTACGCCGATTTTATTTCGGGTAGTGGGTTGTTTAAGGAGTAGCTGATCGGAGGAGCGTAGACAGCGTGTTGGGCGATACGGAGAGAGAAGTGCTGATAGATATGGAAGTGCGAGCCCATGAAGGCATTTGAAAATGAGAAGTAGGGTCTTGAAAATAATGCGACTCTTCACAGGATGCCAGTGCAGCTCAAAGAGCATGGGCGTGACGTGGTCTCGTTTCGAACGCATCGTTATGATACGAACACATGCATTTTGGACACGATGTAGTTTCTCAATTACTGTCGCTGGCAATCCTTTAAGAAGATTATTGCAGCAGTCAATTCGCTTAATGACTAGCGCATGCACAAGTTGTTTTGTGTGTTCTTTGTCTAAATATCGACGAATGCGTCCAATGCTATGGAGGTGGTAATACGCATTTCTACAAATGTTAGTTACGTGTCGCTCAAGGGACATATTAGAATCAAAGGTCACAACCAAGTGTTGGGTAACACGCGAACGTTTCCGATAGTTACACCATCAGGAAGAACATTTTCGGTTGCTGATTTCGGTTGGACGATAATGATCTCCGTTTTATCATCATTAAGTTTTAGCATGTTGGTGTTCATCCATTGAAGGATAATCTTGATGGCAATGTCGGGTGACATGTTATCGCTCAGGCTAAATTCTTGTAAAAGTTGGATGTCATCTGCATTTAGATGGTAAGCCATGCCATGGTGGCTGAGTAGCGACGCGAGAGGAGTCGTATATATATAGTGAACAGTAATATATAGTGCTGCATTACTGCGACGTGAATAAAGACCTAACAACGCAGACGCGTCGCAGACAGGGCTGGGAGCTGCGCTCATGCAGGACGAACAGCCGATATGTTAGCAAGCAGAACCATGATGGACTCCGAACACAATTACGCACAGATCGATAAAGAACTGTTGGCCATGGTGTTCCCATGTTAGCGGGGTTCAACGAATACATCTACGGACAGGATGTAGTTCACGTGGAATGAGTCCACCAGCTGCTAGAAAGTATCTTCAAGAGATAAATTCACATGGCACCGAAGCGCCTGCAACGTATGAGACTGCGACTGCAGCAATAACCACTAGAGGGGAGGTACAATAAAAGATTAGAAATGTATGTGACCGTTACGTTGAGCCGAGCTTACAACACTAAAGCCAAACGATGTACTCATACCGATATCAATAAAGTTGACGACTCAGAAGAGAATAATTATGTTCAGTGTCATCATCATGCTGCCTGAACAGAAAATGATCGAGCTGCAGCACGCCACCAAGGACGGCACGGTGTTGCAGGAACTCGAGAAGGCAATCAAGACATGGTGGCCAGCCGAGAGTACCGGCAATTAAGTACTAAAGCCGTACTTCCAGTTCAAAGACGAACTGTTTGTTTAAGATGACATGGTTTTCAAGGGCGACATGCTAATAATCCACCGTAGGATGGGAGCGAGACTAGTGAAACTAATACATCATGACACATTGTTGTAGAAGGACGCCTGCGAAGGGCGCGCGAGGTCGTCTATTGGCCCTGTATGAACCACTTCAGCATTACCACAGTCTGTGCAAAATGACCTTAAAAATTACCGTCCTATCGCAAATCTTATTTTCTTTCGAAAGTATTGGAGAAGGTTGTTGCAACACATTTATTCACAACATTTATCAAATGATCTACAATCTGCATATAAGCGATTTCATTCAACTGAGACGGCTCCTCTTAAAATACACAATGACAGTGGTATTTTTCAGACCGTAACCAAAGCATTAACATATCTGGTTCACTGTCAAGCCAGAACACCTTCCATTTGGTGTCCCACGAGGTTCTGTCCTTGGCCCTGTTCTGTTTACCTTATACACTACATCCCTTAGTTGAGTCATAACTAGTCATAATATAAATCGTCACTTGTTTGCTGACGACACACAGGTGTATATATCACTTTCACCAACTGATACACATACATCTCCATCAACTTTAAATGACTATCTCACTGACACCTTGCTGTGGATGGAAACAAGTAAATTTAAGCTAAATTAAGATAAAACTGATCTAATTATTATTAGCACCAAACAACAACGAAATAAGGTTGTTAACTACTTTCCAGTTAAATTGCTTGGTAATGATACATCACCATCATTTACTGTTCGCAATCTAGGTGTTATCTTTGACAGTCATTTCAGCTTTAAGCAGAACATTTCTCAAATATGTAAATCCTGTTTCTACCATATTACGTATTAAAAGTCCACACCCCAAATTCATATATTATTTGTATTACCATTGTCATCGATAGAAACGAATTTAGTTTTAGGAATCAAAGTGCAATTGATAAAGAGTTAAACCTTTTGCGGACTGTGTTATTTTCTTATTGCGATCATAGTGTCTAGCGGAGGTAGATATTTGATGATATCTTTATTCAGTTCACAATGACCCAATGAATTAACGCGCTTCAATTAATATAATCCCACCATGGTGAAATGACAGGCATGGCGCAGCTAAAATACCATAAAGTGTTAAGAAAGAATTGTGAACACATGCGGTGCTATTGAATGGCAGATCAATGGGTGATCAAATAATCTGGAGAAACGCGACAAGTTCTACACTAGCCACGTGTGGCCCGTTATTTTAGCAGAACGTTAAAGACCGGTGGAGGCTAAGACAGCTAAAAGTCTGCATGACACGTAATAGCTGTAATAATATCATAATACGTTTGAATCAAAATAGCAACGTCAAAATGGAAAAGTGAAGACAACTATCTATTTGAGTATGACCCTGAATTCGGGGAGAAAGAGGAAAGTGAAATCAAGTGAAGTCCAAGTGAAGATAAGTGTCTAGTCCAAGTGAAGACAAGTGTCTAGTCCAAGTGAAGACAAGCGTCTAGTCCAAGTGAAGACAAGTGTCTAGTCCTAGTGAAAACAAGTGTCTAGTCCAAGTGAAGACAAGTGTCTAGTCCAAGTGAAGACAAGTGTCTAGACCAAGTGAAGACAAGGGACTAGTCCAAGTGAAGACAAGGGTCTAGTCCAAGTGAAGACAAGTGTCTAGTCCAAGTGAAGACAAGTGTCTAGTCCGAGTTAAGACAAGTGTCTAGTCCAAGTGAAGACAAAGGTCTAGTCCAAGTGAAGACAAGGGTCAAGTATAATTATAAATAACTCTAGTTGATATATATATATATATATATATATATATATATATATATATATATATATTTATAATTTTCCGTTCTTAGTACCATTTGTGTATCATAGCAGTTTGAATAATAGAAACCTAAGTAGCTGGTGAATAAGTTCCATGTACTAAAATCGTATGTCTGGTTCAGCATCCAAGTTCCGTTGTTGTTGGATTTGTTGTTGTTGCTGTTTTCCTCTTTATCTCTGAATTCCGGGACATACCGGACTAGATAGTTGTCTTCCCTTGGACTAGACCCTTGTCTTCACTTGGACTAGACACTTGTCTTCACTTGGACTAGACTATTGTCTTCACTTGGACTATAATCTTGTCTTCACTTGTACTAGACCCTGGTCTTCACTTGGACTAGACACTTGTCTTCACTTGGACTAGACTATTGTCTTCACTTGGACTAGAATCTTGTCTTCACTTGGACTAGCCCCTGGTCCTCACTTGGACTAGACCATTGTCTTCACTTGGACTAGACACAATATATATTCTGAATAGTAAGTTATACCATCTTATTTAATGAGTCTTACTAATAAGCGTCAGTAAACAACACTACGAGAAATGAGAAATGCATTGTCTAAGTGTAATGTGTTTTTGTTTGTGTAATGCATTGTTTATGTGTAGTTTGTTTTGCTTGCATCGCGCCTCTATATGGCTGCAGAACACGCTCGTGGATATCTTACATTTTTATATGTTTTAACTGGGGCACAACAGTGCAATTTCAGAGTTGTTTTTATTAATGTCTCTGGGCGAAGGTGAACTGCGCTATTTTAACAAGTACTTAATGACATGTTAACATTTTAATAATGTATCTATATTGTGTACCTGTATAGTGAACTGCGCCCGTGTCATAACATTGCAGCTGCGAATTGGACGTTCTATTGTTACTGGATGCTACATTTCAACAGATGATTGTGTGGCACCACTTGGATCACTAGAACGCTTGAACAATCGGCGGACTCGCAGGGGGTGTAGGGCAGGGAGGTCAACACAAAAACCCATTCCTGTACTGATTACTCCTCGCTCCCCGTCATCGGTTATCGTGAGACGTGAAACCTACACATCAAATTTGATTCGAGTTGACAGTGTATGTGACATGCCATCTGTACGCCAAGTGTCTTTCTGCTTGTTGAATGCCAGATCGGTGTGTGGTGGGAAGCAAAGGGAAAGCGACCATCATATGTGACCTCATTGAGGGCAATGACATAGACATACTCGCCATCACAAAGACGTGGCTGAGTGCTGATATCTCCGTCTCTACTGGTTGCATCACACCAGCTGGCTACCGACTTCGAACGTACGGCACTGGTTGTGGTGTTGCAGTCGTCTACAAGTCTGGCTTCACAATGCGACAACTCGAGATGCCGAAATCAAAGACATTCGAATCGATGTGTCTATGTCTCAGCAATGGCACTCAATCTGTTCGTCTTCTTGTCGTCTCCGTCAAACACTAAGAATGGCTTTACAACTGCGGAATTTCTCCTAGAGTTTGGTGATTTGTTGGACACCATGTCGACGTATACGTCAAACATGCTGATCACAGATGATTTTAACTTTAACATGGACATCAGACAATGCTTATAACGCATTCATCTGATACGTTTCTGAACAATATAAGAACATACATTCCACACATGTCAGACCACTCGGCAATTCATTACACACTGAAACTCGTGACACCAAACATCCGGGTAACGACGACGCGTCGGAATTATCGACAGATCAATACCACTGCGAAATGTAACGAAATCCGATCGCTGCTACTGTCAAATCATCTGTCTGATGTCATGAACTACGCTGTTGACATGTACAATGAAACCGTTGCGGCTATCATTGACAAGCAAGCACCGTTAAAGACCAGCACAGTGACTATACGATCACACACGTTGTGGTGTAATGATGACATACGATCACAAAAGTTTGTTAGACGACAGCGGGATAAAACATGGATAAAGTCTGGACTGGAGTCTGACAGGCTTGCGTTCTACCTCCAGCGCCAGAAAATTCGGTCTGAACTGAATCAGTGTAAATGCCTCTGCTGAGAATGCACCGCAGACGTGTCCGCTGACTGCATTTAAGCCAGCCACTGAGGCTGAAATTGGAATGCTGTTGGAGTAATCGCCAGTGGAATCTTGTGAACTTGATCCCATTCCGACATGGCTTCTTAGAAACTGTGCGCATGATGTTGTACATGTGTGACAATTGTTAACCTGTCTCTGAGAACGGGGTAATGCCTTGTCACTAGAAGGAAGTGCACATCAGGCCAGTACTCAACAAACCGAGTCTAGGCAAAACCCTCTTGAATAAAATGTGTAAAATCTACCATATCTATCGAAGACAATAGAACGTTTCGTTGCCTCGAGATTGTCAGCTCACATGTCAGAGCACAATCTCTGTGAGCCCTATCAGTCTGCGTACAAGCCGAATCACAGCGTTGAGACAGCCAGTGTCTGTGTGCAGAATCACATCCTGCACGCAATTGACAATCAGAATGATGTCATCATGGTTCTCCTTTATCTATCGGCTGCATTTGACACCGTCGACCAAGAAGTGATGTTGCATAGACTCTCACATGATATCGGAGTGGTCCAATTTGCACTGGACTGGTTTAGGTCATACCTAAGAGACAGAGTCCAGTCTGTCCACATTCATGGTGCTACATCACCTGCTCGTCATCTGGCATACGGGGTACCACTAGGCTCCGTGCTGGGTCCTCAGCTGTTCTATATAGCACCAGTGGCTAAGTTTATACGCAAGTACAATTTGATGTGTCATTTCTATGTGGATGAAACTCAAATCTACATTCCAGTGAAACCCCACCAACAGGACATTGCTGCGGCTGCGTATTGAAAAATGTGTATCGAACTTGTTAAAGCTGAATGACTCGAAGCACAACAAAAGTCGTAGTGTTCGGCTGTGCGCAACAGCTAACAAAACTGAGTTGCACACACTACGCATTGGTGACTGTTTGGTCACCGTAACTCAGAATGTACGAAATCTTGGTGTACATTTCGATGCCGAGATGAAGATGCAGACGCACGTGACTGCTGTATGTAAGTCTGCAATTTTCCATATACGCAATATTGCAAGAATAAGACGTTATCTAACACCTGCAGCGACAGAACAAATCATACATGCGTTTATGACTAGCAGGCTTGACGTTGGCAATGCATTACTCCACCGACTGCCTGTGAAACAACTAGAACGGCCGCAGAAAGTACAGAACTAGGCGGCCCGCCTTGTCGACGGCGTCAAAGCGTTCTGTCATGTCACACCTCTATTGACGAAGCTGCACTGTCTGCCGAGAGCAGTGAGAGTAGAATATAAGATACTCCTCCTCACGCATCGAGCACTGACTGGCTGTGCACCAAACGTGTGAACCGACGCCAGCCAACTCGATTGCTGTGCTCCAGTCAACACAATCATTTATGTGTACCACGTGAAGCGCGTCGCTGGGGTGACAGATCATCTTGCGTGGCAGCCTAAACGCTATGGAACTTGGTACCGCAAAAGTTACAACAATGACAAACACTGATTTTAAATAAAAAATAAGACCTACCTGGTTTCCCGAACATTTTGTACGGTGCCGTGAGCAACCATTTTTAAGTGTGCAACAATTTGAAAGGCTCAGCGGCTCACACACACGTATGTCTGTGTTGTGGATGAGGAAGTTCGGTATAATGTCCTGGTCGGTACCGCACCCCACAGTGTTATCTATTAATGTGAGACATTAATCGGTGCACGAGATCTCAGTTCCAAGAGAGAATGTCATTCGTCCACACCAACAAGGAAGTTTTACTGATTCTATAAATACGTATATTACCAAGCATGGGTTCAGTAGAGTAGCTTACCGCGAACGTATGCAGTTCTAGATTTGATCAGACGGATCTTCTACTGGGATCCACTGTGACCGTATCATGGCTACTGTCGCCGTCATTGTCGCCGTCTGTCTGGCTGTCTTTCTTGCTGTTGACACGTCACTGGCCTACACGGAACGAAATTAAATCAAGCTGGTCAATAACGGATATGAGGATATACTTGTCGCCATCGGAGAGTCTTTTCCCGTGTCAGATAGCGATACAATGATAAAGCGAATCAAGGTACGTACAGAATAAAGTGTATATTTGATTAGTATTTGAGTTGCAGGTAAGTATGAACAATAGTTGAGTATGTACAAAAAAACTATTGCAGATATGAATAAGTATGCAATGCACAATTACCCAACTCTAGGTAGAAAGCAAAATCTTTACCAAGATTATCATGACGGTTTCAAAAGTATCCCTCTCTGTTTGGAACTAACCTCATTCAATGAAGGGAGAGGAACAATTAGTCACACATTCATTCCGAGGAAAAGTACTGAGCACCTAAAATAATAGCAGTGAACAATCTGCCTTTTCTTCGTTGATTTTGTTAAACAATTGACACAATTGCAAAGAGATGGCCCAGGGACTCTCTGTTACGCTATGGATCTGCTGAAAGCTGATGAAATTAAGTAAGATCTATGATGACCGAAACATTACCATTGTTGTCGTCCAGTCTACCTCCATCGCTCTGTCGTCCTTACTTCCGTTGTCCCCTCTAACTCCAACTCCCTCGTACCTACTATCTCCGTCGTCCCCCTAAATCCGTCGTTCGACCAATCTCCGTTGTACCTCCTGCCTCCGTCGTCCCTCCTACCCCCGTCGTCCCTCCGATCTCCGTCGTCCCTCCTACCACCGTCGTCACTCCTATCTTCTTCGTTTTCCACCTCCGTCGTCCCTCCTTCCTTCGTCGTCTCCCTACCTCCGTCGTCCCTCCTGCCTCCGTCGTCCCTCCTACCTCCGTCGTCCAGTCTACCTCCATCGCTCATTGTACCTCTGTCGTCCTTACTTCCATAGTTCCCTCTAACTCCCTCGTCCCTACTACCTCCGTCATCCCCCTAAATCCGTCGTCCGATCAATCTCCGTCATAACTCCTGCCTCCGTCGTCCGTTTTCTCTCCGTCTTCCCTCCTACCTGCGTCATTCATCATATATATTTCATTCCCATACACTCGTTATCCCTCTACATCCGTCGTCCCTCCGATCTCAGTCGTCCATCCTACTAGCGTCGTCCCTCCTACCTTTTTCGACTTCCTACCTCCTTCGTCCCTCCTGCCTTCGTCGTCCCTCTACGTTTGTCGCCCCTCCTATCTTCGTTGTTCGTTGTACCTCCATCGTCCATCCTACCTTCATCGTCTCACGTACCTCCGTCGTACCTCCGTCGTCCGTCTTACCTTTATCGTCCATCCTACCTCCATCGTTCCTCCTACCTCCAACATCCATCCTACCTGCATCGCTCATCTTATCTCCGTCGTCCGTCCTAGGATACGGTTATCTATGGCTGCGCCTGTGTGGCTGCGTCTTATAAGTGTTCCATGAGATTTTGATTTTGTAGGAGTTATAACTGTCTAACACCGCTACTATTTGACAGAGGAACTTGCAAGCACATTTGGATTGCTGTTCAACGGACGATTTTATACATATGCAGCATATCTGTGAGTTTTAAATGTTTTCATGAACTGTCATTTTACTTGATATGCTGTGCCAGTAATTACTCGTGCGTGACAACAATCGGCGACATTACCAACGAGTCTGCAGAACCAGTGTGCAGCTTTGCCATCACGCTTCAGTGCTGTTACCCACTGTGATCACGTCTGACCAAGCCCGCTACACATACACAGCTTGTCAGCTGTATCAACTGGCTCAAGAGGCACGTTCCAATTCTTCACGCTTGAATGCCAGTGCTTGGAACATTTTACTTGAACTTGGCATTGCGTCAAGACGACCAACGAAGCGTGGAGCCGAGGTGGAAGTAATCAACTACCTATCTCCACAGTGATCGGTTTTCGACCACCCACCAACTACGTGCGCACATTTTCACAAGTACATGACAACCTGATTTCCGTGACTCTTTCCCCAAATCCACTATGCTGTCCGATTACACAAGCCTCCTCATGCCTTATCAATTCAAGATCTGTTCGCAACAAAACAACCGACATTTTATACCACGTCTGCGCACACGATCTCGACGTTGTGGCCATTACCGAAACTTGGCTCTCTAACAAAGACCCCGACCTCCCGGTAACCAGGGCTCTCAAACCACCTGGTTATAAACTAATTCACCATCCTAGATCCAGTCGTCGTCGTGGCGGCATTGCGATACTGCATAAAGATTCGATCAAAACAACAGCCGTGAAAACTTTCAACAACATTCGGTCCTTTGAAGCGATGAGCGCGAAATTAACATCACACGGAAAAAGTATAATCTTGCTTGTTGTTTATCGCCCACAACCAACCAAGAAGAACGGATCATCGGTTGTCAATTTCTTCAATTACTTCGCATATATTCTTGACACGTATGCGACACTACCTGGTGAACTTGTTATAGTTGGCGACTTTAATTTTCACTTTGACGTTAACACTGACGTTCACGTGAAACGTTTCCGTGACATGTTGCACTGCCATGACATGACGCAGTATGTCCAACAACCAACGCATCAAGAAGGCCATATTTTAGACCTTGTGATAGCCTGTACTAACTCTTGTGTGAATGACACGGTGGTCGCCGAGCTTTTTCTGATCACCACGCTGTGCACTGCCGTCTTGCAATGCGCAAGCCTCCATTTCGGAGAGAAAAGAAGACTTACCGCAAGATAAAGGCGATCAATCTCACATCGTTCTCGTCGGATATTGTGAACTCCACATTAAATACAAACCGTGAACAACCATCAGACGACATTGTAGCTCAAAACAACATTGTCCTGGGCGAGCTACTTGAAAAACACGCACCACTTAAAACGAAATGGCTCACCATCCGATCTGATGCGCCGTGAGTCGATGGCGACATTCTATCAGCCAGGAAGGAGAGGCGCCGGAAGGAGCGAAGATGGAGATTGTCCAGGTTGACCATCGACAGAAAAATCTTCATCAACCAGAGAGATCGAGTGAAGAAGATGTTGTACACTGCCAGAGCCACATTTTATACCAACAAAATCAACGAACAGGCTGGCAACCCCAAAACTCTATATCGGATAGTTGGTTCTCTGCTGCATACAAAAGACCTACTTCCACTGTGGCCAGGAACAGCCATGTACACTACATGTGTCGTGTAGCATATTTCCATCTACACAGTATTGGAAGAATTCGAAATCTTCTAGATAGGAAAACGACATAGATGATGGTGCATACTAACGTGACGTCTCGTCTTGACAATGGAAATGGCCTGCTTTACGGGATTTCTGACCATCTCCTCACCAGACTCCAGAGAGTACAAAATGCTGCAGCCCGTCTCATAACCAAAACTAAGAAGCACGACCACATCACTCCTGCTCTAATTGCGCTTCATTGGTTGGCGATTAAACAGCGCATCGAGTACCAAGTACTCCTGCTTACGTTCCGCAGTTTGCATGGCATGAGAGCGTCATACCTAGCGGACCTGCTAACTCGACACCAGCCCACTAGCACGTTACGCTCCGCCGACGCTCACCTGCTCGAGGACCCGCGCTGCAAGCTTTGTACTCAAGGCGACAAAGATTTGTCACGCGCCGCGCCACGCCTCTGGAACAATCTGCCCCTTGCCATGCGTGCAACAGACTGCCTCATCGTGTTCAAGAAGCAACTAAAGACATTTCTTTTTAAACGTGCTTTTTTCTTTAAATTATATGTGTGGACAGTGGCGAACTCCGGACTTTTTAATATCTACATTTAACTATTATAATATTATTATCTCTTAATTTGTCATTTTAATTAGTATTATTGTTATTACTATCCTCATCTATTTACAATTGATATGTATATGTATGTATATGTTAATGTTTTTTTTATTTTATTTATTTATTTATTTATTTATATATTTTTATTTTATTTTATCATCTTAATAGCTATATGCCATGTTTTTTTAAAGGATTGTAATGCGCCTCTGTCTGGTAGTAACAGCCAGATTTATGGCGCAGAGAAATGCAGTAAATTATTATCATTATTAGTAGTAGTATTATATCCATCGTCCGTCCTACCTCCATTGTCCCTCCTACTTTTATCGTCCCTCCTACCTCCATCGTCCCTCCTGCCTATGGCGTCCATCCTACCTCCATCGTCCATCCTACCTCCGTTGTCCCTCCTACCTCCATCGTCCAGC